>JAWPHD010011141.1:0-86615 GCA_037043455.1 Cyrtodaria siliqua
TATTGTATCGTGTTATTATCCTATGGCTGTGTTGTATTGTATTGTATCGTGTATTTTCCTATGGTTTGTTTGTTTTGTATTGGTTCATTGTTCTTTATCGTATGGTTGGTGTTAGTATTGTAGTTTATCATGTATTTATCCTATGGGTTGTGTTTGTTTGTATTGTATCTGTTATTTTCATATGGTTGTTTTTGTATTGTATTGTATATGTATAATCCTATGGTTGTGTTTGTATGTATTTGTGTCGTGTTATTTTATCCTATGTTGTGTAAGTATTGATATGTATCATGTTATTTATCCTATGGTTGTTTTAGTATTGTATTGTTCGGTTATTATCCTTGGTGTGTTTGTAATTGTATTGTATCGTGTTATTAATCCTATGTTTGTGTTAGTATTGTATTGTATCATGTTATTTATCCTATGTTGTGTTAGTATGTATTGTTCATGTTATTTATCGCTATGGTTGTGTTAGTATAGTATTGTCTCGTGTTATTTATCCTATTGTTGTGTTAGTATAGTATTGTATCATGTTATTTATCCTATGGAGTGTTAGTATATGTATATGTACCGTGTTATTTATCCTATTGTTGTGTTCAGTATTGTAATTGTATCATGTATTTATCCTATGGTTGTGTAGTATTGTTTGTTTCGTGTTATTTATCTTGGTTGTGTTTTGTATTGTATTGTATCGGGTTATTTATCATATGGGTTGTGTTTTGTATTGTATCGTGTTATTTATCCTATGGTTGTGTTTGTATTGATTGTATTATTGTATTTATCAATGGTTGTGTTAGTATTCGCATTATATCATATTATTTAATCGTATGGTTGTGTTAGTATATGTATTGTTTTATGTTATTTATCCTATGGTTTGTTTGTTTGTATTGTATTATGTTATTTAATCCTATGGTTGTGTTTTTATTGTATTGTATAGTGTTATATTATCGATGGTTGTGTTTGTATTGTATTGATCATATAATTTTATCTATGTTGTGTTTGAATTGTATATTGTTTTTGTATCCTATGGTGTGTAGTTTTGTATTTTTGTATCGTTTTATTTATCCTATGGTTGTGTTTGAATTGTATTGTATCGTGTTATTTACCTATGTTGTGTTTGTATTGTATCGTGTTATTTGTCCTAGCTTGTGTTTGTATTGTATTGTTTATGTATTTATCCTATGGTTTGTGTTTTTATTGTATTATGTAATTAATCCTATGGTTGTGTATGTATTGTATTGTATCGTGGTTTATTTATCCTATGGTTGTGTTTGTATTGTATTGTATCATGTTATTTATCCTATGAGTGTGTTTGTATTGTATTTATCGTGTTTTTTATCCTATGGTTGTGTTTGATTGTATTGTATCATATTATTTATCCTATGGTTGTGTTTGTATTGTATTGTATTATGTTTTGTATCCTATGGTTGCGTTTGTATTGTATTGTATCATGTATATGACATATGTTTGTGTTTGTATTGATTGTAATCATGTATTTATCTATGGTTGTGTTTGTATTGTATTATATCGTGTTATTATCTATGTTGTGTTTTGTATTGATTGTATCAAATTGTGTATCTATGGTTGTGTTTGTATTGTATTGTATTATGTTTTGTACCTATGGTTTTGTTTGTATTGTATTGTAACATGTTATTTGACCTATTTGGTTTGTATTGTATTGTATTATGTTATTTATCCTATGGTTGTGATTATATTGTATTGTAATCGTGTTATTTATCCTATGGTTGTGTTTGTATTGTATTGATCATTGTTTTTATCCTATGGTTGTGTTTGTATGTATTGTATCATGTTATTTATCCTATGGTTTGTTTGTATTGCATTGTATCATGTATTTATCCTATGGTTGTGTTTGTATTGCATTGTATCATGTTATTTATCCTATGGTTGTGTTTGTATTGTATTGTATCATGTTATTATATCCTATGGTTGTGTTTGTATGTATTGTATCATGTTAATTTATCCTATGTTATGTTTGTATTGCATTGTATCATGTTATTTATCCTATGGTTGTGTTTGTATTGTATGTATTATGTTACTATCCTATAGTTTGTGTTTGTATTGGATTTGTATCATGTTTTTTATCTATGGTTGTGTTTGTATTGTATCATGTTATTTATCGTATGATTGTGTTTGTATTGTATCATGTTATTTATTACTATGATGTGGTTTGTATTGTATTGTATCATGTTATTTATCATATGGTTATGTTTGTATAGCATTGTATCATGTTATTTATCCTATGGTTGTGTTTTGTATTGCATTGTATCATGTTATTTATCCTATGGTTGTGTTTGTTTTGTATTGTATCAATGTAATTTATCATATGGATGTGTTTGTATTGTATTGTATTATGTTATTTATCCTATGGTTGTGTTTATATTCTATTGTATTATGTTATTTATCCTATGGTTGTGTTTGTATTGCTTGCATCCATGTTATTTATCCTATGTTGTTTGTGTTTGTATTGTATTGTAATATGTTATTATCCTATAGTTGTGTTTCTATTATATCATGTTATTTATCCTATGGTTGTGTTTGTATTGTACTGTATCATGTTATTTATCGTATGGTTGTGTTTGTATTATATCATGTTATTTATCCTATGGCTGTGTTTGTATTGTATTGTTAATATGTTATTTACTCTATGGTTGTGTTTGTATTGCATTGTATCATGTTATTTATCCTATGGTTGTGTTTTGTATTGCATTGTATCATGTTATTTATCCTATGGTGTGTTTGTAATTGCATTGCATTATGTTATTATCCTATGGTTGTGTTTGTATTGTATTGTATTATGTTATTTATCTATGGTTGTGTTTGTATTGCATTGTATCATATTATTTATCGTATGGTTGTGTTTGTATTGTATTGTATTATGTTATGTATCCTATGGTTGTGTTTCTATTGTATTGTATCGTGTTATTTATCCTATGGTTGTGTTTTGTATTGTATTGTATCATGTTATTTATTCTATGGTTGTGTTTGTATTGTATTGTATTATGTTATTTATCATATGGTTGTGTTTGTATGTATTGTATTATGTTATTTATCCTATGTAGTTGTGTTTGTATTGTATTATATCATGTTATTTATCCTACGGTTGTGTTTGTATTGTATTGTATCATGTTATTTATCAATGGTTGTGTTTGTATTGTATTGTATTATGTTATTTATCCTCTGGTTGTGTTTGTATTGTATTATATCGTGTTATTTAGCCTATGGTTTTGTTTGTAGTGTATCGTGTTATTATCCTAATTGTTGTGTTTGTATTGTATTGTATTATGTTATTTATCCTATGGTTGTGTTTATATTATATTGTATTATGTTATTATCCTATAGTTGTGTTTGTATTGCATTGTATCCATGTTATTTATCCTATGGTTGTTTGTGTTTGTATTGTATTGTAATATGTTATTTTTCCTATAGTTGTGTTTGTATTATATCATGTTATTTATCCTATGGTTGTGTTTGTATTGTATTATATCATGTTATTTATCCTATGGTTGTGTTTGTATTGTATTGTAATATGTTATTTATCCTATGGTTGTGTTTGTATTGCATTTGTATATGTTATTTTATCCTATGGTTGTGTTTGTATTGCGATTGATTATGTTATTGATCCTATGGTTGTGTTTGTATTTATTGTATTTATGTTATTTATCCTATGGTTGTGTTTGTATTGCATTGTATCATGTTATTTAATCGTATTGTTGTGTTTGTATTGTTATGGTATCGTGTTATTTATCTGATGGTTGTGTTTGTATTGTATTGTATTATGTTATTTATCCTATGGTTGTGTTTGTATTGCATTGTATCATGTTATTTATCCTTATGGTTGGTTTGTATTGTATTGTATTATGTTATTTATCCTATGGTTGTGTTTGTATCGTATTATGTATTTATCGTAGGGTTGTGTTGTTATTATATTATGTATTTATCCTAATAACTTTTGTATTGTATTATGTATGTGTGTTGGTAATAGCGGCCTCGGTAGCTCAGTGGATAAGGCCTTGACTTTAAGCTACAGACCTGCGCCCCACGTGGGTTCGCTCCCCGATGGAGGCATGTCCGATGGGAAACTTTATACTTTATCTCACTCCATTCTGAGGTTGTTGTCCCAATATTACCTAATAATGATGTGTTAACGGGAAGTAGAAATCATCCATTGTATTTGTTTTGTTGTTCTCTGAATGCACACGATCGTTTCATTTTCTATGATACGTTTGACTTCCCTTTCATGAAGCGAGAATGCACTTTGCCTAATAATGATGTGTTAACGGGAGTAGAGAATGCACTTTGCCTTTCGCTCCATGAAAGAGATGTATCATAGAAAATGGGGACTTACATAGTTCTTATAGTGACTCATCAAACCGAAAATTGAAAACAGTCTCATGTACACATAAGTTTGTATTGAAACAAACAAAAAAAAAAGACGGAGTCATGATCCACTGTTTTATGAACATTAGGGAGTAATCATTCTAGGACACTTGAAACTGCTTTTGTCTATAACACTTAACCAGAATATGACCCTATTCGTGCAATTAATGTCAGACGTAATGAGTAATTCACCACGGTTTACGATTGACTTGCTCTAATTTTGAGATCCACTGCATATTCATAAGCGTACATAAGCAGTAACGGGCTGGAGTTTTGTTCTCCAAACTTAGCTACATGTAATACGGTAATGAGTGATTCACCTCTATGTTTAGAAAAAAGTATCTCATATCGCCTGCATTAGACTGGCTTTATGGTTGCTGATGTTATAATATAGGAAACCAAATATTCTGCATGACGCCCCTTTTGAATTATTGGCTTAAACAATCCGTGGTTCAGAGCTGTTCAGAAAAAGACTGATAACAAATTTTATGATTTTTATTTTTTATTTTAATTACATAATATTAAGAAAATTATAAACACTGAGACGAGAACAAGTCTACACTTGTATCTATACCATGACAATAGAGGATATACCATGACAATAGAGGATATACCATGACAATAGAGGGTATACCATGACAATAGAGGATATACCATGACAATAGAGGAATATACCATGACAATAGAGGATATACCATGACAATAGAGGGATATACCATGACAATAGAGGATATACCATGACAATAGAGGGTATACCATGACAATAGAGGGATATACCATGACAATAGAGGGTATACTATGACAATAGAGGATATACCATGACAATAGAGGGTATACCATGACAATAGAGGGTATACCATGACAATAGAGGATATACCATGACAATAGAGGGTATACCATGACAATAGAGGATATACCATGACAATAGAGGGTATACCATGACAATAGAGGGTATACCATGACAATAGAGGGTATACCATGACAATAGAGGGTATACCATGACAATAGAGGATATGCCATGACAATAGAGGGTATACCATGACAATAGAGGGTATACCATGACAATAGAGGATATACCATGACAATAGAGGGTATACCATGATAATAGAGGATATACCATGACAACGGAGGATATACCATGACAATAGAGGATATACCATGACAATAGAGGATATACCATGACAATAGAGGATATACCATGACAATAGAGGGTATACCATGACAATAGAGGGTATACCATGACAATAGAGGGTATACCATGACAATAGAGGATATACCATGACAATAGAGGGTATACCATGATAATAGAGGATATACCATGACAACAGAGGATATACCATGACAATAGAGGATATACCATGATAATAGAGGATATACCATGACAACAGAGGATATACCATGACAACAGAGGATATACCATGACAACAGAGGAATATACCATGACAATAGAGGGTATACCATGATAATAGAGGGTATACCATGACAATAGAGGATATACCATGACAATAGAGGGTATACCATGATAATAGAGGGTATACCATGACAACAGAGGGTATACCATGATAATAGAGGGTATACCATGACAATAGAGGGTATACCATGACAATAGAGGATATACCATGACAACAGAGGATATACCATGACAATAGAGGATATACCATGACAATAGAGGGTATACCATGACAATAGAGGATATACCATGACAACAGAGGATATACCATGACAATAGAGGATATACCATGACAATAGAGGAACTACGAAATCATTGCGTTTACCAATGCTACCTAAAGGGACACGCGGACACGCGGCAATTTAGATAAAAAAAAATTAAAACTGACGCCTTGCCGTTAGTTTTCATTATATATTTGCAATTATTAATGTTAATTATTCGAATAGTTCAAAGCAAATTGTTCTTATATATTACTAACTTTTGATAATATTACAACAATAAAAAAACAGACAATAACCGACCGACCGACCGACCGACCGACCGACCGACCGACCGACCGACTCGGTCGACCGACCGACCGACAGACCGACCGTTATTCCTTACTGAAAGACTGATTTATTAAGGTACAATATTTATTGACTTACAATACGTATTGATAACACACTTATTTTCAACTTACTTTTAACTGTTTTTACAACCGTTATGTGACCGATCTTTCCGGAATCGTTTACACATTGTTACGGGATCTGGCTTTTTGTGACTGAGCTTTGCGTCATCTTTTACATATTACTACAGCATCTTGCTTTCTGTTTTCATCTTTGATTAAAATTGTCTGTAACATATTTGATTGATTAATGACACGTTTTTATATGTTTCAGTGGCGAGGGTCGACGACGAGTTATAAACGACTTTTCAAAGCATGACGTCTAAAGAAGAAGCGCCAACATCGTTTGTCGCCATGGAAACGATGTCAAACGCAACGACAGAAACACCATTAAACATTACTACCGACACTTCATCTGAACGAATACCAAGCTTGGAGGAACTGAACGAGTTAGAAATAGAGCGCTTGATTCCAACCATTGTGTACCTCCTGATAATAAGTATGTTCGGAATAATCGGCAATGGTCTGGTGTGTCACGTGTACCGGACGCGGTACAGACTGTCCAACTCCCAGTGTTTTATCCTGTGTCTCAGTGCCATTGACATGTTCTCCTGTTGTATCGTTATACCAACCGAGATTGCGACTATAGTACGACAGTACACTTTTAAATACGTGTTGTTATGCAAGTTTTCGCGGTTTTTCAATACGATGGGGGCGCTGTCTGCTTCATTTCTATTGTTATTTATAGCCATAGACCGGTATAGAAAAGTCTGCAAACCCTTTGGCTGGCAGGTTTCTTCCAGAGCAGCTAAATGCTTATGCGCGCTTTCTATTATTCTTGGATTGCTAACATCGTGGCCCGCGGTGTTCATCTACGGCACAAAGGCTATTATAGTTCCGGTATATGGTATTATGGGAACCGAATGTTCGACGGATGACAAAATGGCGGATACGATGTTTCCGTTTATTAATACCGCTGTGTTTGGCACGTTATTCATTACAGGAATCGTGTCAATTTGCGTGTTGTATTGCTTCATTGGAAGTGAGGTGAAGAGGCACGTGAACAGGATGCCAAAGGAATTTAGAAACAGGAATCCGTCGGTACCGATGTTGTCGGGAACGGTCGACATTGATGCGCGTGATCCAAGATTAAGCACTGCTGATATTGACGACGCTGAGATATTGGCCAAGTATAAGAAAACTAAAAATGATAAAAATGTAAATAACCGAAGTTCCAAATATAAGAGTAAAGGCAACAGAATCTCAACGAGCGACGTTTCTTGGGGAGATCAAAAGGACTATGAACTGTCGTATAACATGGAGTGCAGCAGTAGTAAAGGCCAGCTCAGTCAACATATAGATCACACAGACATGCCCATGAAGAACTTGGGTATACAGTCTGATTCTGAAGACAGTGGAATAAAATCCGATCAGATCAAAGAGGATGGAGAGATAACGCAAATCCAAGACAATATTAACAATTCGACAAACGATCGGAACAATTCAACACCGGAAATGAATAAGACAATTAATGAATCGGAAAACTCGAAAGATAAAACTACAGATGTTTGCAATGAAAGAAATAACGAAGATGGTTTGGCACCTGAAGTTGGCCTATCAGCATCAGCTAGTAAAGAAAAACTCAATAAAACGCCATATAAATCCACGCGTTCTCGCATGTCATCCATCAGCAGTCGAATATCGTACGCGATTTCCCGAATGACATCAATTGCCAGTAGAAACGGAACTGACTCTAACGCAAGTGCTCTTGGGAAAAAGCAATATATGCAACAAGCGCGCGCACGCAAAACAGCGTTCCTTATGTTTCTCATTTCGCTGGCGTTCGTACTGAGTTATTTACCGCATCTGTTGCTCATGCTAATAAGACAATTAAAGGATAATTTTGTGGAAAGCATGTCAGACGACGGGAGAGCCGTTTACAAGTTCCTCCTGCGTTCCTACTTCCTGAACTGCGCAATAAACCCAGTGATATATGGCGTTTGCGACGCGAGATTCCGTACTGCGTGCAAGGAATTGTTTGGCAGATGCTGCAGAAAGACGGATACTAGTGATATCAATTAAGTTAATTGCGGAATGAAGTTTGCAATTTCTGCTTCTTCTTCTTTTTCGTCTTATCTTCTTCTTCTTCTTCTTCTTCGTCTTCTTCTTCTGTTGCTGCTGCTGCTGCTGCTGCTGCTGCTGCCGCTGCTGCTGCTGCTGTCGCCGCCGCCGCCGCTGCTGCTGCTGCTTTATGAACTGCGAAATTAACACTGGGCTATATGTATAAACGTGTCAAGCATCTTAGTGAACGCGTAAAATATTTCCTAAACAATTTCTTAAGTCCAGAACGTGTATGTAAAATAAACTTTTCTGGGAATCTTTTGATTTTTTTTACTTTGTGGAAATTAACTAAGATGATTTATGCTTATTCAGTGCTAGTAAAAAATGAATTGAATTGAATGTTGTTCAACGGCCCATCAAACAGTAAAGGTTATTTAGAGCCGCTCCAGAGAGGGGGGAAAGATACATAGGAATCCGGGAACCTGCCCTACTCTTATTATCGAATAGATTCCTATGGTTCTTTAACGGGCTCGGAGGATAGACCGATACACGGGACCGCCCGGTGTACGTCTCCATCCGACGGACGAGGCTAAGGAAAAGTGTCTTGCCCAATAACACACCGATGGAACTCAGTGGCACCACGGAGGATTGAACCCGGGGCCTCCGGTTACAAATCCGCCGCGCTACCGACTGCGCCAAGCCAGCCTTCAGTAAAAAATAAAAATTGTATGTGCTTAGAGGGGACACAAAGATTTATACTGTATTGAATGTACAATAGATGACATAGCAGCAGCCAACAAAGGCTCCTCCTTATCATTAAAAATATGAAATATGTTAAATTGGGCGCCTACTAATGTAAACACTGCCGGTCTGTAAATACGTCATGTGTCCCGGCCTTTACATTAAGCTACAACGCTATGCGTAGTATTTACAGGCAAACAGCAATCTTGATCGGGGTCACGTTAGTTTTTACACAAAACTTGCATTGGTCAATAATTAATATTGATTATAAGAATAGCATAAAGCAAATTGTTTTTTGTATATTACTAACTGTTGATTATAATGCACCAATAATATATTCAAACATTCGGTAGAATAAATAGAATAAAATGAAAACTCAACATTTTATTTAATTTTATGCAAACAGGTTTAAAGTCAAAATGATATTGCATTAATACATTGAGATGCTAATTTTAATGCTTGATAAACACGTCAAGATTGCCATGTGTCCCTGTAGCTGTGTCCCTGTAGATGTATTCATATTGATTTTTTCTTTATATATTATGTACATTATGTATATTGGATGGAATAATATATGAACTTATGCAAAGTCGTTCCTTGGTAGTTCTTTCTATGATTGAATTGATTGATTGATTGATTGATTGAATGTTGTTTAACGGCTCATCAACACATTATATGTTATTTAGAGCCGCCCCAGAGAGAGGGGAAGGATACATAAGAATCAGGAAACCGTGCCCTGCTCTTATTATCGAATAGAATTCCTATGGTTCTTTGACGTGCTCGGAGGATAGACCGATACACGGGACCGCCCGGGTTACGTCCCCATCCGACGGACGAGGCTAAGGGAAAGTGTCTTGCCGAAGAACACACCGACGAAACTCAGTGGCACCACGGAGGATTGAACCCGGGGCCTCCGGTTACAAATCCGTCGCGCTACCGACTGCGCCACGCCAGCCCTCATGATTGAATTGAATTGGGTTTTATAGTCACACCATCAACTAAGGTCATATATCGATTTTCCAGCTTCTATTGGTGGAGGCAAACCGGGTGGTCACATGGGTAGAACCACCAACGTACAAGTCAGCTGAATAGTTTCCTCGCATAAAAACGCTTGGTCCCACGAGGGCTCGAACCCATATCGGTGAGAGGCAAGTGATTTCAAGTCAGAGACTCCAACCACTCGGCCACGAACGCCTCTATGATATAATCAGCATCAATGCATACGCCGTGTATTCATTTACTAAGTGGCATTTCCGTGGCCGGTATAGTAAAGACGATGCGTCTAAATTTACCTCGCCTCGCACCGCTGCGGGTTCGAATCCTACTGGGAGCTCGACAAGTCAAGTGAGAAAGTGTCGATTCGTACGGATGGTAGGAGGTTTATAGTCCTATAGTCCTATTATAACCAGGGAAAATGGGGTGGTCTGCCTTTACCACAAAACAATCGACCGTCATATATGGCCTTTCATATGCTTAAATGACGTAAAGTACCATAGAAACCGGCCGGGGTTTCTTAATAGTGAAGATTTCTCTTCAAAGTTCGGGTTTCTATCCGACTTAGTGTTTCCCACAGTTGTATCGGTAGTCTCTATGTGGGTCATGCTCTTAATTATGAAGAGCGCTGCTAATAAAATTGCCGTGTATAATGTGTTCAAGTATTTGAAAATCTGAGACGACTGATTGGTTGAAATAGTTGGGCAAACACCAAGCTGATATTTATGTACAAAACTCTGTATTATAAAACAATTGAATTGAATTGGGTTTTAAGGCGCACCAACACATGAAAGGCTATATGGCGCCTAACAGGCATGAACATGCCAGGCTCATCCTCCATGTACATCGAGATAAAATATGGAAAATGGGCCTAGAACCTTCTCACCCTGAACTGCAGAGTTGCTGCAAATTCTATCGTAGAAACTCCATTTACGCTGGAGCCACGTTTATTGTTTTTCTGCCACTGCGCTTTTGATGTGAACTAGATGGCACCTGAAACAATGATGAAAACCTTTCATGAACATGAACATGAACAAAAAATGATAAAATGAACATGAATTTGAGGGAATTCTTCCCCTCTGCCTATCCCTCAAAAGGGATCTGCAGTGGCCCTATTATTTGCCCCGTGACCAAATGGGGCCCCCGGGAACCACACGGGGAGTATTATAAAACAAACAACTCAAATTGTGTTTAGTGTCTATATAAAGACAATCGATAAACCTATGATAAACATTTAGTCGGATAGAGGCTATGAAGAGAAAGCTTCACTTTAAGAAACAGTGAAGAGGTAATAGCTTCTATCCTATACTATGCGTACAAAAGTCTGTTTTATAAAACTAACAAAGCATGTATTTGTACACAACTCAGGGCTACGACTCTGTAACATATTAGTCACGTGTACTCGTGCAATTCCAACATATACTGAGCAAAAATAATGTAGTACATAAAATGCATTTAATTTCCATAGACCAATAATAAATTATATAATACTGGTAAAATGTCATGTGTAAACAAAGTCGGTGATAACAATTTTTAAAGCAAATATGATGGGAACATACTTGTATAGGTTATCGAAAATCGTTCTCTTTTCAATGATAAGGGAGGTAATTTTAAAATTATGAAATTTAGAATGTTTTTGTTTTAGAATAATAATCGTTTGTGAAACATTTCAGCGTTTTTTAGACAATGACAGAATGTGGATTTAGGTAGACGTCAGCATAGGGTTTTGACTTGGAAGAAGTCGGAGCAACAAGAAAAAAAACAATTGGGTACGACAAGATAAATCCTGAAAAGTTGATTGGTTGGTTGAATGGTGTTTTAAGTCAACGATGGATTTTAAGTTGTGGAGGCAGATCGCCCACTTTTTTCCTGGGTAGAACCAGTACTGTATACCTTCCGCATTCAGAAGAATCGACGCTTTCTCACCTTCACGCCGAGCTCTCAATGAGACGCTAACCCGCAACGGTGAGAAACGAGAAGGTTAATTACTTTCTTCTTTTTTTTAAAAGGGACACAAGCCAATCTTGATTTTTTAAAACGGTTAGTTTTTCTCCTAACTTGCATTTGCTCAAGCATCAATATTAATTGTTAGAATGGTCAAAGCAAATTATTTTTATATACTAGTAACTTTTTATAATATTGCACCATAAACATATTTAAAAAATTGGTAAAATAATGAAGAAAATTGAAATCTCAATTTTTTATTTAATTATATTCAAGCAGTTTTAAAGTAAAAAAGGCGCAGGAAAACTAAATCGGGGAGCACAATTTTATATTTGAATAAAACTATTGCCATGTGTCCCTTTAAATGTATATCAGAGTTCCGATAATACAATTGCAAAGGTCGAAATTGACGGTAACAGTGGGTGGCTATTGTAACGGTGGCTATGATAACGGTGGCTATGGTGGAGTAGCTTTTTAGTACAATACAAATGCTACGAATGTATAAGTCCTCGACTACAAGCTCTAGAAAACATAATTAGTAGAAAAACATATGCACCATTAGATTTTCTTCCAGAACATCCCCGTCTTAGAAGGGATGATGCAAATGATATCGTCTCTTGTCATATAGTTTGCTTATTATTTCTCCAGATGCAAATCGAGAGAAAAAAGGACAGTATCAGAGCTATTAGCTGTGTTCAGTTAAATTGCTTTATGGGCATCTATTATTTAACAAAGTAGAAATGAAAGTGTTGTCAGTGTTTAATATATCATCCAGATACCGAGAGGTGTTATGAAAGGTTTCGATGACATCTGTGTGAGTATCTAGTGAAAGACTGAAGAAATCTTTTTTCAACTTGACGGCACGACTTGTTAGCGAGAAGTGTCGATTCCTACGGATGAGGGAGTTATATAGTGCTGTTTCTACCCAGGAAAAGTATGCGGTCTGCCTTGCCTCCACCACTTAAAAACGATTTGTAATGCGTTAATGGGAAATATCAATCTATTCTATGCCTTAAACGGACACTCCTCAATCTTTCTCTTTTTTCTGATATCGGTTTAGTTTGCAGTTTGTCAACTTAATGGGGTTGATGCACTATTTTCAAACAAGATTTTTTAAAAGGGCTCTGAAAACTTGAAAACGAAACGAAAGAATTATCAAAATGCCATGAAAAATAAAGGAGATATGACCTATTGACAATATGCAAAGAACATAAATGGAGGCGACCAACATGGAACGATAACGTCATCGCGCCTTTTTACCATATACGGCACATTGACGAAATATATTTTAAAGCAAAGAAAATCGCTGCAAATTGATTAAAAAATAAATATACAGATGTAAAATGTATAAAGTGTATGCTTGTTTTTCATTTGCCGTGAGTTTCTTTGCTTTAAAAGACATTTTGTACATATGCCAGTTATGGTAAAAAGGCGCGATGACGTCATCGCTCAGGATGGCCACCTCCATTTATGTTTCTTTGCAAATTTTCATAGGTCATATCTCCTTTATTTTTCATGACATTTTGATAATTCTTCCGCTTTTTTTTCAAGTTTTTCAGAGCCCATTAAAATAAACCTTGTTTGAAAATAGTGCATCAACCCCTTTAACTTTCATACAGCATAAGTGTCAACCTCCTCGCAGTGATATTCACTGTCGAGTAAACCTTTACGGCTACTGTACGGCTAGCCGATTTTGTTATTTTCAAGATGGCGGACATGACAACATCCGAAAAGTAAGTGCCTTACATTTTTGCTCGTTACTTACTTAATTCGGCGTGACAAGCATAGATATGTATGCTGACAGTTAGATGAATGATTCCTTTACACTCGGCTGCATAGTATGTAACAAAAGATTTACTACTTTTTGAAAAAAACTCGCTGAAGCATGTCATTTTTCGTCGATCTGAAATCGAACCGAGGAGTCGCACCTGTTTTGAACCATTTCTGGCATTTCTGGCTTGGTTCTTCACGGATCGAAGAGAAATAACTTTCAAAATTCTGATTGAAAAACTATTAGGCTGTACGGTGCGCTGTAATTTCAAATTTGCTACTGTAAGGTGCGTTCAGAACCCACATCTGTACGGTGCGTTACACATATTTGACAAAATTACTGTACGGTGCGTTATGTATAATTGAGGAATTTTGGTGTGTTTCAGATGTAGACCATTTCTATATATTTTTGTTCTTTTAAATAAGAAAAGTTGTTTTATTTTTAGTTTCAGAGTTTCAAACTTTGAGAGTTATAGCAAGACACATAGTTAGATAGTTTAAGGATATGTTGTTCTCTCAGATGTTATGCTGAACTTCGTTGTTCAGCTACATTTGTGACAAGAATACTTATTCTTAATTGGAAATTCTACAAATTGCAGATTATAATTAGTAAGAAAAACACACAATATAATTATGATTGCCTCCAAGTTTCACCACAGTATACACTTTTAGAAATTGTCGTGTACCGCCTAAGTATGGTTATCGAGAGTGATTTGGTTTAAACATATTTTATTTCACATGTATACACAATAGAAGAAAAAGGATTAGAACGAAAGTAAATTACTTATGACGTTCTTTTCCTAGGTACGATATTAATTGTACACAATTGATGGCATGAACAGCTGCAGTAGTTTGATATGTTTATGACATAAATTCTGAAGGTAGGAGCAATGAATAGTGATAACTAAAATAGTTTATATGTATTCCAGAATAGTTTATTTAATTAAATGAAAGAAACATAAGTTAGTAGACTAATAAATGTTAAATCAAGTAAAAGGGAATACAATTTAAATGTCATTTTATCATCGTTGCTTGAAATGAGAATAAATGGGGATTGACACACGGAAGAATGTGCTGCCGTTTTGGAACATACAACAACAGAGAAAATGAAACAACTACTGGGTAAATCGTTTTGAGTTGTGTTTGTTTTAAATATATATATTTATGTACCGTGCTGAAGATAAGAATGGTTGTACATTTTCGTCTCCAAAGAGAAGTGTTTTCAGTGTTGTGTTGGTAGACGGGGCATTGAATTCTTACATCGGTGTACTTATTGCAGTTAAACAAAAGAAGTGTTCAGCGTTTTCTACGAATACACAGGTACACAATGGCGAGAAACTGCCATTTAAACGCATTCTAGTGAACAGTATTGTCGGAAGTAGTAGTTTAATGGAATGTTGTTACTTCATGTATCACGATTAAGTGAGTTTTTGAACGTTATTCTATTCGCGAATGACAAAGAGGAGAAAAGAGCAATAGTTTGAATAGGCATTACTAGTTTGAATGTTCAAGGTATATCGTAGGTTATATCTGGAGATGTTACCGACAGAAGTAGGAACTAAATCAGAGAGAAATTTCGGGATTATTTGGTTGACCATTTTATAAAACATGATGAATTTATGTTTACGGCGCCTGTTTCCAAGAGTTCCCCAACCGATTTCTCTGTTAGATTGTCAATATAGACAGGTTTTGTTGCTCCAGTTATTATCCGTGTAGTCTAATTCATAGTTTTCATATTGTGTGCAGTTATCGAACAGAATATCGACGTACGAGTATTCTAATATAGGTTTAAGATGGGTTCTAGTGAAACTCTATCAAGTTTAGATTTAAGGTTTCGCATAACATTAATTCTTTGCCATGCTTTTGATGTGATATATTCAATGAGCTTGTGCCAGGATAAATCGTTTGACAGATAGACACCGAGGTGCTTTTGGTCATGAACTTTAGTTATCATTTGATCATACATAAATCCAACTTTGGAACCATTTTAAGAGATTTCATGTAATACTAGCAGCCTTCAATTTTGCAATAAGTCTCTCGTGCCAAACACACTTATACAATTTCTTCTGTAAAGCTCTAGATTCTGGAGAGGAAATAAGGCCGATATTCTGTGATATCAGCAAAACCTTTGATCGTGTTTGACACGGGGGAATTATTGCAAAATAAATCGTATCATATAAAGTAATATGACAAACATTAGTAAGCAAAATACAAAATGAGGATGCACGGATAGTAACTGGAGCAACAAATATATTGTGTACACATATTGTAAATACATGTGAAATAAAATATGTTTAAACCAAATCACTCTCGATAACCATACTTAGGCGGTACAGGACGGTTTCTAAAAGTGTACACTGTAGTGAAACTTGGAGGCAAGTACAATTTTTCAAATACAGAAATAGTATGCGTTTTTCTTTCTAATTATACGTTTGTAGAATTCTAATTAAGAATAAGTATTCTTGTAACAAGATTCATAAATGTAGATGAACAACTAAGTTCAGCAGCAACATATCCTTAAAACTATCTAACTATGTGTCTTGCTATAAATAACTTGCAAAGTTTGAAACTATAAAACTAAAAATAAAACAACTTTTCTTATTTAAATGAACAAAAATATATAGAAATGGTCTACATCTAAAACACACCAAAACTCTCAATTATACGTAACGCGCCATACAGTAATGTAACGCACCGTACACATTTGGGTTCTGAACGCACCGCGCAGTAGCAAATTTGAAATGGTAACGCACCGTACAGCCTAATATTTTTTGAAACTGAATTTTGCTTATTTATTACATAGTTTACAAGAAATTAGTCATCTGGTCATTTAGATATGATCACAAAGTAAGTAATACAATTTATTTCGCTTTAATCCGTGAAAAAACAAGCCAGTAATGGTTCAAAACAGGTGTGTTGAACCGTAAATTTCACAGAAACGAATTCTTCACACGTGTGAGGAATTCGCGCGAATTCTTCACACATGTGAAGAAAACGTGCGGATATTTCACAAAAATCGCACGAATATGTCACAAATTTGTGAAATTTACGTTTGGCATCTCTACCCCTAGTAGAGCAAAAACGTATTTTTCACATGTTAAAACAGCACGAAAAAAAATGCAATAAATGATTGTTTAGACGAAAACGTCACATGTACATGCAGATCGGCGAAAATATAACATTATTAGAAAAATAGGCGGACATAACCTAACAGAACAGAACAGAGAATGGAACAGGGAACAGAACAGAACAGAACAGAACAGAACAGAACAGAATAGAATTCCTATTAATGATGTGCAGTTTTAACGGATAAATTTGGCTTGTGTACAGCTGTACGGTATAAGTTTTTTGTTTTCTCTCATACGGTCCATTAGGAAGAGACGGCGAAGCGCGAAATAACTTTGAAATTTTGAATCGTGTTCTTCGCGCTTCCCCAGTGCGTCTTCGTGCTCCATCATCGTGTGTTCGTGCATTGCCTAAAGGCCGATGCTCCAAGCGGAAGCTGCGATGACGATGCGTGATGGGTAGTGGCGATGCATGAAGGTGCGATGGCGTTGCGCGAATGTGCAATGGCGATGCGCGAAGGTGCAATAGTGATGCGCGATGGTGCGATGGCGGTGCCAGAAGATGTAATGACGATGCACGAAGATGCGATGGCGGTACCCGAAGGTGCGATGGCGAAGCGCAAAGGTGCGATGGCGTTGCGCGAATGTGCAATGGCAATGCGCGAAGGTGCAGCCATCGCACCTTCGCGCTTCTTCGTCGCATCTTTTCGCTTCGTTATCGAAACATTGGGCTTCTATAGTCTTTTTTTATGATAGCAGACATGACAGACCTAAAGATCTGTATTGATAAAAATACTTAACATCATTTGGTCCGTTAAATGGGAGAGTTTTAATAACTTGGCGTTTGATGCAAAAATAACATAGAACAGTCGTAAAGGTAAAATCGCGCGACGTTTACCATATTTTAATGGTTACATGTTTGTCCGTAAACGAAACAAATGAAAATATCAATACAGGTAAATCATTTTCATAAAGGTTCAGTACCTACAAATGTGTCCATACTACATGGGTGCCCCTGCATTAGTGCGACCTTGACATTGAAGGTAGCCCCTTGGCGGTTGCACGCTTGTGTTATGAGGAATAAATGTGACATGAGTAATTTGATAATCGGTCTATGTATGTGGAATATACAGAGCGGACACGAATGTCCATACAAACTCTATGACCTCTAAGCGCCCAGCGACATTGAACATGAATATAGCCGCCCGGCCGTTGCGCGCTGCGTACCATTGTTTTATATGAGGAATAAGTGTGCGAAAGTTATGGAGCCGACATGAAATTTCGGACGGACAAACGTACGCACGGACGGACAGAGGTAACAGATTTATGTGCCATAACGTCGTCGAATGGCAGGTGTATAGATTATGCAGTGCGAGCTAAAGTAATCGATTTTGGCAAGTTATTTGTCTGTCTGTAAATATCTGTAGCAAATCTACATAAACATATCCGTTGAAAAGCTAGATTGATTTAAAAAGTACCTCGCTGAAATATATCCAAACGATTCGCAAAATGCATTTTTTCTTTCCCGGTGGTTAAAGGTCAAAGCGCAACATGCATGTGCTATATTATATGAGTTATTGATCGGAAAACCAATAGAACAATCTTTGCTAAATCAGGGGCGCATTACTCTGCTTTTAATGATCCTATCTAAGCCAAAGTTTAACTTGACCAAATGCAATATGACATTTTTGCTAAATCGAGGGCAATAACAACTCTGGCGTTTCCAGCCCATACTCGATCTTTACCGAGATCTTACAGTCATACACATTCTGTCCAAATATTATTAAGATTGGTCTAGAGTGTTAACAAGACCAAATACAGTTTCTTGCTTAATCAAGGGAAATAACTCTGGTGTTACTAGGCCGATACGACCGAAACTCGAACTTGTTTTGTCCAAGGTTGTTCAAGATTGCTTGAAAAATGTGGCCGCTAGACTGTGAACATACCAATTGTATGATATAAGCAACAAACTGTATCCTGTCAGCTGGCTGTGAAAAATACGTTCGTACGAAAAAGTAAAAAACAAGTCAAAGGTATACGTCACATTTTCGATTAGTGATATTTACGGCCGTATTTGTAACAAAAGTGTGAAGAATTCGCTTCGATTTCAGATCGACAAAACTTGACATGCTTCAGCGATGATTTTTCAAAAACTAGTAAATATTTTGTTACACACTATGCATCCGAATGTAAAGGAATCATTTACTAACTGTGAGCATACATCACGCGGAATTATGTTAGTAACGAGTAAAAACAAGGCACTTACTTTTCGGATGTTGACATGTCCGCCATCTTGGAAATAACAAAATCGGCTAGCCGTACAGTAGCCGTACAGGTTACACGACAGTGATCTTGTAGCCAATAATCCCTGCAAAACACGTGACGATAGCTGCGGCCATGCGATTACAAAAAATGGCGATACACTAGGTAATGCAAACTCTTGCCGTAACCAACAGGCAGTTGGCAATAACATCATCACCTTCGAGAAGATGTTGAAAACATTCAATCTGTTTCGGCTTGGGTCATAGATTTAAATACGTAAGTAGGTCTATGCTTGGGTGTAATCTCTTTATTAAATTTACGCACAGCTTCTGTAATGTTCTCAACGGAATACATATTTGTTTACAAGTAACCCAGTAACCGGTGGTCATATTCGCTAAAAACAGATTTTTTTGAATAATTTTGTAACCAGATACCGTTGTTTACACTTTTTTTCATATACAAAGCAAGTTGAAATATGTACCTAAAAAATTATTTAACCAAAAATGTTTGTTGTTGTTTTTTTCAAAATGGCGGCCTAAGCGACTATTTAATAGTAAATTTGAGTTATATTTTATTCCAGAAATTCATGTTTAGAAATGCAATGTGGAACAGAGACAAACTTACAACACCTATAAGTCTATAGTAAAGCAGTACTTACTCGTGTTTTCCATTTAATATTACTGTTTTAAGCGTGTTAATCAGAACGAAAAAAAATATGTATTTCTTCACCAAAACGTCCAATGAAATCCACCATTATTGGTCATAAATATTACATTCCGTTTAAAAATTCGACTCTTTTTAAATAGTTGAAACATTGGTCTTCACATATTTCCTATTTTCCTTAGCATTTGGATAAAGATTCCTTATATCTAGACAGATAGGAACTCAATATGTAGATTCGTCGAATACATATAGAATATTATGTCAGTGCCTTTTACTATCAAGTTTATTAGGCGAGGCTTAGAAAACGAAGAATTGCGAGGCTCTGCCGAGCCATTCTTCGTTTTCGTGCCGAGCCTAATAAACTTGATAGTAAAAGGCACTGACATAATATTCTATTTATCATGTAGATTATCCATATTTTCTGTATGAATTACTATTATTACCTTTTTCTTAGAATGGTACGCTTATCGAGGACGTCGCCATGTTGTTGTTTTTTGTTTGTTTTTTGACGTCAGGCAACGTTACGTGCATGACGTCAGATAACGTTACGTACAATAAACGCCGAGGGATTCCGCATTGATTTGCTCTATTGGTCAGTGGCTAATAAAGCAAAATTTAATAGGTCACCCCTTTATTAGGCAGAAAAGTGCATATCTGCATGATAAAAGATGGTTGCTGGCCGGAATCGTGTCTAGACTGGTTCACCCTGGCGTTCCTAGGCTACTGGTTTAGCGAAAATAATTCTCATTTCAATGAAAAGGGAGGTAATTTTAAAATTTCGTTGAACACATTTCAGCGGTTTTTAAACAATGACAGTTCTAAGGGACAATTCTTGTCAATGTCTAATATGCTGTTTTTAATACATTGGAGGTAATTCTGATACTTCGTTTAGAAGATAACAAAATTATTTAGAAAATCACATCCTAACCTAGCATTTATTATCTTCAAACAATTATAGCAATGTTCATATGTTTAATAAAGTGGTGCCAGTGAATTACTTCACTGGTGGTGCTAAACATTTTTTGTTCAGTATATATAAAAAACCTTGTCAATTGAGCGTTTAAAATGCGCTAACTTTACGGCATAATTTAACAAGAGCGGCTGTATATATACTGCCTTTAATTTATTGAAAAATGCTTTATTGTGTCTTGTGAACACTCTAGCTCCTTAATTATTCATCTTATCTTGAACAGTCTTTGGCAGGATTCTTACCTTATTAAAAGTTATGACAAGTTCGAAAACTAGATATATCAAATCATAACCAGAGTCATGGCTATTGAATTATTTAAATATACTACAGTTTGCTTCATTATTGCTCTCTAGCACCGTAAATTTTAAAGGACACATGGCAATCTTGTTTTTGTTTCCTTCTAACTCGAACCCTCAGGTCCTTTTGTACTAAGGTTGCCTGATTAATGACTGATACGGGCTCGTACCTGGCCGTTCATCTTGCAGGCTATGTTACAAGCGAGTTAGCATGCTGCAGAGGTTGAATGACAGTCAAAGGGTACCTAAAGGAATCGATAATTCTGACATACACTTTCTAGCTCCGCCCTCTAGTTCATGGGTCAAGTTCCCACAAACATTGGCCATGTGCTGTATTTTATTTTAGAGTTGTTTGTAGGTCTATGGCAATTATAATAACAGACGGTAGTAATCAACAGATGCAACTTCCTGTGATACGTACCATACATTCCTCAAAAATAAACCATTTGAGAAAAATTAAAATATAGTTGTGAGTTTTTAAATTCAGTTAACAGGGTAACATATTAAGGTGCATTTTTTAACACATATACTGAAACGCAAAAGAAACGCAACTCAGGAATTTCCGCTAAATAGTGTATGTCCAATATGCTGATGTTAATCGAATGTTACATGGCTACGTAAGACCTTTCCTTTCAGAAAAAACTAAAACAACACATAATACAGCAAATAGTATTCCTTTTAAAGTTTCATTATTGACGTACGCGTTTGGCTCAAGCATAAGAGCAAACTTTTGCAAACTCTTTACGTTAAATACAGTACTGAACTGACTCAGTTTTTCAAAGAGGAACTTCAATATTTATGAATTTCTTGTTACAACGTGTACTGTGATTAAAACGTCTACAACATCACAGTTGTGTCCTTTCTCTAATTAACTGCAATATTTTTTTTACAAAACATATTGGGATTTCTTTGGAATATTATGTCGAATTAAGTATGCAGTATATATATATAGCGGAAATTCCCGAGTTGCGTTTCTTTTGCGCTTAAGTATATATATATTTGGAAAACTGGAATATAATTAGTGTGTATATTTGAATTGCGACCCGTCACCTTAGCCTATAGATTTTCTGATTAGAGAATCCATAGTTTCCAGTTGGTACCACGAGGAGGTGTGACTAGGACTTGTTGTTATATAAAGCATAATTACGTTTTATATTACAACCATTTACCAACCTTCCGGCTTCTTGAGGACAGCGCGGATAACATGACAGCGCGCTGTCATGCTGTGGGAGGAAACCGGAGTACCCGGAGAAAACCCACGTGTCCGACGAGCGGGCGACTCTCAATAACAACACCGAGACAGGGCAACTAACCCGGGTTGCATTGATGGAAAGAGTGCGCGCTACCCGGACACCCTTAGCAAGAGCTCTAGATACTAACCATGAATTCGGAAGATGTAGATCGGCACGATTTTAAACACTGTATATTTATGTTTCGATACGCACTGAAATGTTTTTGTTTTTCTTATAGAACAAAATATTTTGCGTCTAGTTCATTTATTTGCGTAAGCATAAATTATGCAGATACGCAGCTTATCTAGAGCTCTGCTTAGCTGGATGTAGAATCTTGAAGACGGGTTGGAGATGTATTACAGCGAAGATGGATGTATAATCTGGAAGACGAGTTGGATCCAGATTTATTACAGCGAAGATGGGTGTATAATCTGGAAGACAGGCTGGAGATGTAATACAGAAAGACGGATGTAGAATCTGGAAGACAGGCTGGTTGGTTGGCTGAATGGTGTATTACGTCATTTTCAGCACATTTTAGGCTATATATGACAGTTGTTTTTTTAGCGGTGGATGCAGACAACCTACATTTTCCTGGGTAGAACCAGTATTACTGTATACCTCATTTTCCTGGGTAGAACCATTATTACTGTATACCTCCCTCCATTGTAAGAATTGACACATTCTCACAGAAGACGGACTGGATATGTATTACAGTGAAGATGGATGTAGAATCTGGAAGACGGGAGAATATGTATTTCAATGGACAGATGTAGAATCTGGTTGGTTGAATGGAGTTTTACTTAATGTTCAGCACATATTAGGCTATATATGATAGTCGATTTTTCCCACATTTTCCTTGGTATAACCGGTAATGTATACGTTCCGCCATCCGTAAGAATTGACACTTTCTCACTTACAAATGGAGCTCCCAGAGATGACAAATCCGGAAGACCGGCTGGAGATGTAGATTCCGGAAGACGGACGAATAGGTATTTCAATTGACAGATGTAGAATCTGGAAGAGATGCTGTTGAAAACGTACGTAGAATCTGAAAGTATTACAATGAAGACAAGTTTAGAATCTGGAAAGGTCAGGCTGGTGAAGACGTAGGTAAAATCTGTAATACATGCAAGTATGTTTTACAATGGACGGATGTAGAATCTGAAAGACAGGCTGACAATGGACAGATATCTGCTGTGACTTCTGACTCCATCCAACGTCTTTGACTTTATGTAAAAAAGAAAACAAGTGGTTAATAAAAAATGAATCAATCGTGTCCTGACCATTTTTGCAGTAGTGGGATGACAGGCTCCATCCAACGTCCGACTTCTGACATCACGCAATGTTTGTGGCTTCTGACACCATCCAACGACTGTAACGCGACGTGGCAAAAATGTGTTACGAGGCACGACGAAACAAAAATGTGTTACGGGATGCGACGCGATGCTACGGACAACGTGATTCCTTTATAGCCCCACTAGACCCCACTTCCCTTTAAGAAAACTGGGGTATAATAAAAAATGGGTTACGCAAAGCGACTTACAAAAACGGGTCCCGGGAAGCGACGCAACGGAAAAAAGGTTTTACGGGATGTGACGCAACGGGATGTAACGCAACGGGATGTGACGAAACGGGGCAAACAAATGTGTTACGAGACGCGTGGCGATGGAACACACATTTGTTATGGGACACGACGTTATGTTACAGACAAGGTGATTACAATATATACCCCACTTCAGTTTGTGAAAGTGGAGCATTATAAATCAATATTGTCCTTATCATTTTTGCAGTGTTGATATGACAGGTTCCAACCAACGTCTGTGACTTCTGACTCCATCCAACGTCTTTGACTTTATGTAAAAAAAGAAAACAAATCGTTAATAAAAAATGAATCAATCCTGTCCTTACCATTTTTGTAGTAGTGGGATGACAGGCTCCATCCAACGTCCGACTTCTGACATCACGCAATGTCTGTGGCTTCTGACTCCATCCAACGACTGTAACGCGACGTGGCAAAAATGTGTTACGGGGTAGAACCAGTATTACTGTATACCTCCCTCCATTGTAAGAATTGACACATTCTCACAGAAGACGGACTGGATATGTATTACAGTGAAGATGGATGTAGAATCTGGAAGACGGGAGAATATGTATTTCAATGGACATATGTCGAATCCGTTTGGTTGAATGGAGTTTTACTTAATGTTCAGCACATATTAGGCTATATATGATAGTCGATTTTTCAGTGGTGGAAGCAGACCACCCACATTTGCCTTGGTATAACCGGTAATGTATACGTTCCGCCATCCGTAAGAATTGACACTTTCTCACTTACAAATGGAGCTCCCAGAGATGACAAATCCGGAAGACGGGCTGGAGATGTAGATTCTGGAAGACGGACGTATAGGTATTTCAATTGACAGATGTAGAATCTGGAAGACATGCTGTTGAAAACGTACTTAGAATCTGAAAGACATGGAAATACGTATTAAAATGAATACAGGTTTAGAATCTGGAAAGGTCAGGCTGGTGAAGACGTAAGTAAAATCTGTAATAAATGCAAATATGTTTTACAATGGACGGATTTAGAATCAGAAAGACAGGCTGGCAATAGACAGATGTCTGCTGTGACTTCTGACTCCATCCAACGTATTTGACTTTATGTAAAAAAGAAAACAAGTGGTTAATAAAAAATGAATCAATCGTATCCTGACCATTTTTGCAGTAGTGGGATGACAGGCTCCATCCAACGTCCGAATTCTGGCATCACGCAATGTTTGTTGCTTCTGACACCATCCAACGACTGTAACGCGACGTGGCAAAAATGTGTTACGAGGCACGACGAAACAAAAATGTGTTACGGGATGCGACGCGATGTTACGGACAACGTGATTCCTTTATAGCCCCACTAGACCCCACTTCCCTTTCAGAAAAGTGGGGTATAATAAAAATGGGTTACGCAAAGCGACTTACAAAAACGGGTCCCGGGAAACGACGCAACGGAAAAAAAGTGTTACGGGATGTGACGCAACGGGATGTAACGCAACGGGATCTGACGCAACGGGGCAAACAAATGTGTTACGAGACGCGTGGCGATGGAACAAACATTTGTTATGGGACACGAGCCTTTGTTACAGACAAGGTGATTACAATATATACCCCACTTCACTTTGTGAAAGTGGAGCATAATAAATTAATCTTGTCCTTACCATTTTTGCAGTGTTGAGATGACAGGCTCCAACCAACGTCTGTGACTTCTGACTCCATCCAACGTCTTTGACTTCATGTAAAAAAGAAAACAAATGGTTAATAAAAAATGAATCAATCTCGTCCTTACCATTTTTGCAGTAGTGGGATGACAGGCTCCATCCAACGTCCGACTTCTGACAGCATGCAATGTCTGTGACTTCTGACTCCATCCAACGACTGTAGCGCGACGTGGCAAAAATGTCTTACGGGGCGCAACGAAACAAAACGGGTCCCGGGAAACGACGCAACGGAAAAAAGGTGTTACGGGATGTGACGCAACGGGATGTAACGCAACGGGATCTGACGCAACGGGGCAAACAAATGTGTTACGAGACGCGTGGCGATGGAACAAACATTTGTTATGGGACACGAGGCTATGTTACAGACAAGGTGATTACAATATATACCCCACTTCACTTTGTGAAAGTGGAGCATGATAAATTAATCTTGTCCTTACCGTTTTTGCAGTGTTGAGATGACAGGTTCCAACCAACGTCTGTGACTTCTGACTCCATCCCACGTCTTTGGCTTCATGTAAAAAAGAAAACAAATGGTTACTAAAAAATGAATCAATCTTGTCCTTACCATTTTTGCAGTAGTGGGATGACAGGCTCCATCCAACGTCCGACTTCTGACAGCATGCAATGTCTGTGACTTCTGACTCCATCCAACGACTGTAGCGCGACGTGGCAAAAATGTCTTACGGGGCGAAACGAAACAAAACGGGTCCCGGGAAACGACGCAACGGAAAAAAGGTGTTACGGGATGTGACGCAACGGGATGTAACGCAACGGGATCTGACGCAACGGGGCAAACAAATGTGTTACGAGACGCGTGGCGATGGAACAAACATTTGTTATGGGACACGAGGCTATGTTACAGTCAAGGTGATTACAATATATACCCCACTTCACTTTGTGAAAGTGGAGCATGATAAATTAATATTGTCCTTACCGTTTTTGCAGTGTTGAGATGACAGGCTCCAACCAACGTCTGTGACTTCTGACTCCATCCCACGTCTTTGGCTTCATGTAAAAAAGAAAACAAATGGTTACTAAAAAATGAATCAATCTTGTCCTTACCATTTTTGCAGTAGTGGGATGACAGGCTCCATCCAACGTCCGACTTCTGACAGCATGCAATGTCTGTGACTTCTGACTCCATCCAACGACTGTAGCGCGACGTGGCAAAAATGTCTAACGGGGCGCAACGAAACAAAACGGGTCCCGGGAAACGACGCAACGGAAAAAAAGTGTTACGGGATGTGACGCAACGGGATGTAACGCAACGGGATCTGACGCAACAGGGCAAACAAATGTGTTACGAGACGCGTGGCGATGGAACAAACATTTGTTATGGGACACGAGGCTATGTTACAGACAAGGTGATTACAATATATACCCCACTTCACTTTGTGAAAGTGGAGCATGATAAATTAATCTTGTCCTTACCGGTTTGCAGTGTTGAGATGACAGGCTCCAACCAACGTCTGTGACTTCTGACTCCATCCCACGTCTTTGGCTTCATGTAAAAAAGAAAACAAATGGTTACTAAAAAATGAATCAATCTTGTCCTTACCATTTTTGCAGTAGTGGGATGACAGGCTCCATCCAACGTCCGACTTCTGACAGCATGCAATGTCTGTGACTTCTGACTCCATCCAACGACTGTAGCGCGACGTGGCAAAAATGTGTTACGGGGCGCAACGAAACAAAACGGGTCGCGGGAAACGACGCAACGGAAAAAAAGTGTTACGGGATGTGACGCAACGGGATGTAACGCAACGGGATCTGACGCAACAGGGCAAACAAATGTGTTACGAGACGCGTTGCGATGGAACAAACATTTGTTATGGGACACGAGGCTATGTTACCGGCAAGGTGATTACAATATGTACCCCAATTCACTTTGTGAAAGTGGAGCATAATCAATTAATCTTGTCCTTACCATTTTTGCAGTGTTGAGATGACAGGCTCCAACCAACGTCTGTGACTTCTGACTCCATCCCACGTCTTTGACTTCATGTAAAAAAGAAAACAAATGGTTAATAAAAGATGAATCAATCTTGTCCTTACCATTTTTGCAGTAGTGGGATCACAGGCTCCATCCAACGTCCGACTTCTGACAGCATGCAATGTCTGTGACTTCTGACTCCATCCAATTACTGTAACGCGACGTGGAAAAAATGTGTTACGGGGCGCAACGAAACAAAACGGGTCACGGGAAACGACGCAACGGAAAAAAAGTGTTACGGGATGTGACGCAACGGGATGTAACGCAACGGGATCTGACGCAACGGGGCAAACAAATGTGTTACGAGACGCGTGGCGATGGAACAAACATTTGTTATGGGACACGAGGCTATGTTACAGACAAGGTGATTACAATATATACCCCACTTCACTTTGTGAAAGTGGAGCATAATAAATTAATCTTGTCCTTACCATTTTTGCAGTGTTGAGATGACAGGCTCCGACCAACGTCTGTGACTTCTGACTCCATCCCACGTCTTTGACTTCATGTAAAAAAGAAAACAAATGGTTAATAAAAAATGAATCAATCTCGTCCTTACCATTTTTGCAGTAGTGGGATGACAGGCTCCATCCAACGTCCGACTTCTGACAGCATGCAATGTCTGTGACTTCTGACTCCCATCTAGCGCGACGTGGCAAAAATGTGTTACGGGGCGCAACGAAACAAAACGGGTCCCGGGAAACGACGCAACGGAAAAAAAGTGTTACGGGATGTGACGCAACGGGATGTAACGCAACGGGATCTGACGCAACGGGGCAAACAAATGTGTTACGAGACGCGTTGCGATGGAACAAACATTTGTTATGGGACACGAGGCTATGTTACAGGCAAGGTGATTACAATATGTACCCCAATTCACTTTGTGAAAGTGGAGCATAATCAATTAATCTTGTCCTTACCATTTTTGCAGTGTTGAGATGACAGGCTCCAACCAACGTCTGTGACTTCTGACTCCATCCCACGTCTTTGACTTCATGTAAAAAAGAAAACAAATGGTTAATAAAAGATGAATCAATCTTGTCCTTACCATTTTTGCAGTAGTGGGATCACAGGCTCCATCCAACGTCCGACTTCTGACAGCATGCAATGTCTGTGACTTCTGACTCCATCCAATTACTGTAACGCGACGTGGAAAAAATGTGTTACGGGGCGCAACGAAACAAAACGGGTCACGGGAAACGACGCAACGGAAAAAAAGTGTTACGGGATGTGACGCAACGGGATGTAACGCAACGGGATCTGACGCAACGGGGCAAACAAATGTGTTACGAGACGCGTGGCGATGGAACAAACATTTGTTATGGGACACGAGGCTATGTTACAGACAAGGTGATTACAATATATACCCCACTTCACTTTGTGAAAGTGGAGCATAATAAATTAATCTTGTCCTTACCATTTTTGCAGTGTTGAGATGACAGGCTCCGACCAACGTCTGTGACTTCTGACTCCATCCCACGTCTTTGACTTCATGTAAAAAAGAAAACAAATGGTTAATAAAAAATGAATCAATCTCGTCCTTACCATTTTTGCAGTAGTGGGATGACAGGCTCCATCCAACGTCCGACTTCTTACAGCATGCAATGTCTGTGACTTCTGACTCCATCCAACGACTGTAGCGCGACGTGGCAAAAATGTGTTACGGGGCGCAACGAAACAAAACGGGTCCCGGGAAATGACGCAACGGAAAAAAAGTGTTACGGGATGTGACGCAACGGGATGTAACGCAACGGGATCTGACGCAACGGGGCAAACAAATGTGTTACGAGACGCGTGGCGATGGAACAAACATTTGTTATGGGACACGAGGCTATGTTACAGACAAGGTGATTACAATATATACCCCACTTCACTTTGTGAAAGTGGAGCATAATAAATTAATCTTGTCCTTACCATTTTTGCAGTGTTGAGATGACAGGCTCCAACCAACGTCTGTGACTTCTGACTCCATCACACGTCTTTGACTTCATGTAAAAAAGAAAACAAATGGTTACTAAAAAATGAATCAATCTTGTCCTTACCATTTTTATAGTAGTGGGATCACAGGCTCCATCCAACGTCCGACTTCTGACAGCATGCAATGTCTGACTTCTGACTCCATCAAATGACTGTAACGCGACGTGGACAAAATGTGTTACGGGGCGCAACGAAACAAAACGGGTCCCGGGAAACGACGCAACGGAAAAAAAGTGTTACGGGATGTGACGCAACGGGATGTAACGCAACGGGATCTGACGCAACGGGGCAAACAAATGTGTTACGAGACGCGTGGCGATGGAACAAACATTTGTTATGGGACACGAGGCTATGTTACAGACAAGGTGATTACAATATATACCCCACTTCACTTTGTGAAAGTGGAGCATAATTAATTAATCTTGTCCTTACCATTTTTGCAGTGTTGAGATGACAGGCTCCAACCAACGTCTGTGACTTCATGTAAAAAAGAAAACAAATGGTTAATTTGTTAATTTCAAGTAGATATTGAAAATTTGATAAAGAAATATCAAGAAATGAGAAAGTTATAGCCAATGTTAAGTTTTCTTGAAGAAAAAAATGAGTATTTAACCCATATAATGACCTTCAGTGTGACCATGATGTTATATTTTAGTATGATCATGTTGATATTGTCTTGCAGATGAGTACATATTGAAGTTTTGAAGAAGAAAAATCAAGAAATGAGAAAGTTATAGCCAACGTTAAGATTTAGTGACGGACGGCAAAGTGATCCCTATGTGTCGCAGTTTTCTTCGAAAAGGCGACACAAAACTTTTTAACACAAAATCCTGATTTTTTTAAAAAATAATAAAAACATTCGTGAAGAACATTTTAAATGGAAATTTGGAGTGCACGACTTGGTTTTCGCACTATTTTGTTTTTAGACTTGGTTTTCGCACTATTTTGTTTTTAAAGGTAAATCTTGATTTTTTTAAAAACTCACGGCGTCCCGTTAGTTTTTCTCCTCACTTGCATTTATTCAATCATTAATATTAATTGTTAACATAGTTGAAAGCAGTATTTTTTTAACATATTACTAACTTTTTATAATATTGCACCAATAATAAATTTTAAAAAATGGTAATATATTGAAGAATATTGAAATCTCAATTTTTTATTTAATTATATACAAGGAGTTTTAAAGTCAAAATGACATAGGATAATTAAATCGAACTTTTGGTTTTGATGGAAAATCCGGAGATTGTACACTTAGATTTGGCAGGCCTGTTTTACGAACAGAGCTTAAAATCAAAACTCAAATTTTTATTTTTAATGCAAGTAAATTTAGTCAAAATCATGCTGGATTAATAAACTGAGGTGATAATGTTGATGCGTCACTTCTAGACTGCCGTGTGTCCCTTTAATCCATTTAATCACAATATTGAGTTCCGTTGGAGCCCAGAGATTATTTGAACCAACATTTTTGAATTCACCTATAGCTTTTGAGACCTGATACTGTGTTGAGGAACCTCATAGCCAAAATTAATTGCACTAGGACAAGAAACAGCTTATATGCACAACTCGAGGTGAAGTTAGAGGCAAACATCTGGGTGATTACACCATAAAGCCCTCTTATTCTTTGAATAGTAGAAAAGATAAAAAGAACTAGTCAATTGTGTGGTACAAGTTTCCAAGGATACAACTAAGAGCCAAGGTTGGTTCTGCCAAGAAAACTATATCCTTGTCCATTAAATAAAAAACTATTTGATCTGTATAATATATATATATATATATTGTACAACTAATTATTATTATGCAAAGACTGTAATCCCTTATGTGTTTGTAACATCAACTTTTAAAACGTTTGTTTCTAAAAGAAGTAAACTCAACTTTCTCAACCTATCAACATATCTTTTGCCCTTACATGTTATACATTGTATGTATAAATACTGCACTAAAATAATGCCACATACCTTTTTGTAAGTAGAATTTGTTCACCTCACTATATAGATCAAGAGTCCAAACAGACACATCTGTTCCTTTCTGAGTATTTCAGCAGTATGACCAGAGATGCAAGATTAAAAAAGGATTAAACTGAAAAGCAGTTCACTCTACAGTTAAAACTAACCAATCAATGATAGTTTTTCCAGTCACAACAGTTGACCAATCAGGGATCGTATTTCCCAAGTAAGGTAAAAAAACAGGTGTCTAAAAATATTCAGAAAAGATTAGTTGTAATTGTTAAGCCCGGTACACACGGTAAGATTTATCTTATAAGATATATCTTGTGAGACAAATTGCATCGTGTGTACAGGGGCTTAAGACACAATTTATGGCCTGAAAGATGTCTTCTAGAAATAGAACATGCTCAATTTCCATAAGACAAGATCGAAAGCAAAGCCATCCAACCAAACATGGCGACAGGCCGAGGTGTACTGCGTTCCAGATTTGACATAGATTTCGCAGCATAGGGGCTACATGCATTGTAGATTTGTTCACGCGGGTATTTTAGTTCATACATAGCAACATGGCAGGAAACATATATATATCATTTGTCTATGAATAGGACCACAGACATGTCTTTGCATGTCTTAACTGCATTCCATGTGTAGGTGATCCGTGGTCCGTGTCCTGGTCCATGTCCTGGTCCGTGTCCGTAAAAAATCGGTGAAGTAGAGAAAATGTTGGGTATATTCCATGTATCCGTTCCGAGTCCGTCTCGGCGTACGTGGTGAATCACTGTGCGTTTTTTTACGGACACGAATAGTCACGGACAAGCTGTTGGGGTGTCAAGTCACAATTTCTCCAATATTGCTCACAAAACCGACATGATGGAAAGCTCTGATGTGTGTTCGAGTCGAACCCATAGACTTATACTCCTATGCTGTATTTACTGAACGTGTATGTGTCTGTGTGTGTGTATGCGTATGCTAGTAGGTGATAAGTGTGTATGTGTGTCTATCTGTGTATGTGTATGCAATTATGTGTGGATGTACATATGTGTGTGCACGTATGTACCTGTTTATGTGTGTATGTGTGTTCGTACATACGTCTGTATATGTGTGCATCTATGTAAGTAGGTAGGCAGGCAGGCAGGCAAGCAAGCAAGCGAGCAGGCAGGGGGCGAGAAGGTGGTTGGGGGAGAGGATATGTGTATGTGTGTGTGTGTGTGTGCGTGCGTGCGTGCATGCATGCATGTATGTATTACTGTTATTTATGAAGGTCACCAGAAAATCCCATAATATTAATCTCACCGTGTGTACAGCCAATCTCATAAGATAGATTGTATAAGATTTGTCTTATACGATTTGTCCTATGAGATAAATCTTACCGTGTGTACCGGGCTTTAAGAAAACTGAAAAGTAGTTCACTCTAACAATGACTTCAATATAAGCCTTTTAGTTCACTCAAACAGCCAACTAATCAGTTCTGTATCCACCTTGGACAATTATTTTTTCGGTTATACAATATGAAACATATATATGATTTCATTATTTACTTGTACTGCAGTTATTTTAAAATACATGTGTAGCTTCAAGCAATTTGAAAAACATGAAATTCACATCAGTACTTTTAATATGGCTATGAGACACAATTTTGACCTTCGACCAATCAGTGCGAATTTGACCTTTTGAGGTCATGGACCTAATTTGTGCACACGACAAGTCCTTCTCATCATGCTGAATATTTCTGTGTAGTTTTATTAAAATCCCTTAAAGGGAGTACATCAGGATTTTCACGGGGGTCCAGGTGCCAGACTAAAAATTGACAAATATTAATATTTTCTACTCTACATGGCCAAAACATAATGAATGAGTATAAAAATGACCCCTTATTTGCAAAGAAATTGATTCTGCACTGTAATATGTGCTATCCTAGGTTACGCACCAGGGTTATTTTCAACATTTTACGTCCGATTCCGTCTTAGCTATGTGGTGTTTTCAAAGTTTAGACATTAACAAAATGGTTCTAACATCATATTTTGATTGATATAAGTGTTTTATCATGAAATGGAACATTATTATAATTTAAGCTGTTTCTAGAAAAATCCTGATGTACTCACAAGTTTTTATCGCCAGAACATAGTGTTTTGCATATATATATTGTTGCGGCTAGCGGCAATTACATCTCTGGCGATTTTCTTGCAACATATAAAATGTTGTAAAATTTAAAATGTTGTAAAAGTTGTAAACGCATGATTAAGAGACACATGCCTCCATCATGAATCATCAGAGTGAAGGGAGAGACACATGCCTCCGTTATGAATCATCGGAGTGAAGGGACAGACACATGCCTCCATCACGAATCATCAGAGTGAAGGGATATTTCCCACGTCTTTGGCTTCATGTAAAAAAGAAAACAAATGGTTACTAAAAAATGAATCAATCTTGTCCTTACCATTTTTGCAGTAGTGGGATGACAGGCTCCATCCAACGTCCGACTTCTGACAGCATGCAATGTCTGTGACTTCTGACTCCATCCAACGACTGTAGCGCGACGTGGCAAAAATGTCTTACGGGGCGAAACGAAACAAAACGGGTCCCGGGAAACGACGCAACGGAAAAAAGGTGTTACGGGATGTGACGCAACGGGATGTAACGCAACGGGATCTGACGCAACGGGGCAAACAAATGTGTTACGAGACGCGTGGCGATGGAACAAACATTTGTTATGGGACACGAGGCTATGTTACAGTCAAGGTGATTACATTATATACCCCACTTCACTTTGTGAAAGTGGAGCATGATAAATTAATATTGTCCTTACCGTTTTTGCAGTGTTGAGATGACAGGCTCCAACCAACGTCTGTGACTTCTGACTCCATCCCACGTCTTTGGCTTCATGTAAAAAAGAAAACAAATGGTTACTAAAAAATGAATCAATCTTGTCCTTACCATTTTTGCAGTAGTGGGATGACAGGCTCCATCCAACGTCCGACTTCTGACAGCATGCAATGTCTGTGACTTCTGACTCCATCCAACGACTGTAGCGCGACGTGGCAAAAATGTCTAACGGGGCGCAACGAAACAAAACGGGTCCCGGGAAACGACGCAACGGAAAGAAAGTGTTACGGGATGTGACGCAACGGGATGTAACGCAACGGGATCTGACGCAACAGGGCAAACAAATGTGTTACGAGACGCGTGGCGATGGAACAAACATTTGTTATGGGACACGAGGCTATGTTACAGACAAGGTGATTACAATATATATCCCACTTCACTTTGTGAAAGTGGAGCATGATAAATTAATCTTGTCCTTACCGGTTTGCAGTGTTGAGATGACAGGCTCCAACCAACGTCTGTGACTTCTGACTCCATCCCACGTCTTTGGCTTCATGTAAAAAAGAAAACAAATGGTTACTAAAAAATGAATCAATCTTGTCCTTACCATTTTTGCAGTAGTGGGATGACAGGCTCCATCCAACGTCCGACTTCTGATGGCATGCAATGTCTGTGACTTCTGACTCCATCCAACGACTGTAGCGCGACGTGGCAAAAATGTGTTACGGGGCGCAACGAAACAAAACGGGTCGCGGGAAACGACGCAACGGAAAAAAAGTGTTACGGGATGTGACGCAACGGGATGTAACGCAACGGGATCTGACGCAACGGGGCAAACAAATGTGTTACGAGACGCGTTGCGATGGAACAAACATTTGTTATGGGACACGAGGCTATGTTACAGGCAAGGTGATTACAATATGTACCCCAATTCACTTTGTGAAAGTGGAGCATAATCAATTAATCTTGTCCTTACCATTTTTGCAGTGTTGAGATGACAGGCTCCAACCAACGTCTGTGACTTCTGACTCCATCCCACGTCTTTGACTTCATGTAAAAAAGAAAACAAATGGTTAATAAAAGATGAATCAATCTTGTCCTTACCATTTTTGCAGTAGTGGGATCACAGGCTCCATCCAACGTCCGACTTCTGACAGCATGCAATGTCTGTGACTTCTGACTCCATCCAATTACTGTAACGCGACGTGGAAAAAATGTGTTACGGGGCGCAACGAAACAAAACGGGTCACGGGAAACGACGCAACGGAAAAAAAGTGTTACGGGATGTGACGCAACGGGATGTAACGCAACGGGATCTGACGCAACGGGGCAAACAAATGTGTTACGAGACGCGTGGCGATGGAACAAACATTTGTTATGGGACACGAGGCTATGTTACAGACAAGGTGATTACAATATATACCCCACTTCACTTTGTGAAAGTGGAGCATAATAAATTAATCTTGTCCTTACCATTTTTGCAGTGTTGAGATGACAGGCTCCGACCAACGTCTGTGACTTCTGACTCCATCCCACGTCTTTGACTTCATGTAAAAAAGAAAACAAATGGTTAATAAAAAATGAATCAATCTCGTCCTTACCATTTTTGCAGTAGTGGGATGACAGGCTCCATCCAACGTCCGACTTCTGACAGCATGCAATGTCTGTGACTTCTGACTCCCATCTAGCGCGACGTGGCAAAAATGTGTTACGGGGCGCAACGAAACAAAACGGGTCCCGGGAAACGACGCAACGGAAAAAAAGTGTTACGGGATGTGACGCAACGGGATGTAACGCAACGGGATCTGACGCAACGGGGCAAACAAATGTGTTACGAGACGCGTTGCGATGGAACAAACATTTGTTATGGGACACGAGGCTATGTTACAGGCAAGGTGATTACAATATGTACCCCAATTCACTTTGTGAAAGTGGAGCATAATCAATTAATCTTGTCCTTACCATTTTTGCAGTGTTGAGATGACAGGCTCCAACCAACGTCTGTGACTTCTGACTCCATCCCACGTCTTTGACTTCATGTAAAAAAGAAAACAAATGGTTAATAAAAGATGAATCAATCTTGTCCTTACCATTTTTGCAGTAGTGGGATCACAGGCTCCATCCAACGTCCGACTTCTGACAGCATGCAATGTCTGTGACTTCTGACTCCATCCAATTACTGTAACGCGACGTGGAAAAAATGTGTTACGGGGCGCAACGAAACAAAACGGGTCACGGGAAACGACGCAACGGAAAAAAAGTGTTACGGGATGTGACGCAACGGGATGTAACGCAACGGGATCTGACGCAACGGGGCAAACAAATGTGTTACGAGACGCGTGGCGATGGAACAAACATTTGTTATGGGACACGAGGCTATGTTACAGACAAGGTGATTACAATATATACCCCACTTCACTTTGTGAAAGTGGAGCATAATAAATTAATCTTGTCCTTACCATTTTTGCAGTGTTGAGATGACAGGCTCCGACCAACGTCTGTGACTTCTGACTCCATCCCACGTCTTTGACTTCATGTAAAAAAGAAAACAAATGGTTAATAAAAAATGAATCAATCTCGTCCTTACCATTTTTGCAGTAGTGGGATGACAGGCTCCATCCAACGTCCGACTTCTTACAGCATGCAATGTCTGTGACTTCTGACTCCATCCAACGACTGTAGCGCGACGTGGCAAAAATGTGTTACGGGGCGCAACGAAACAAAACGGGTCCCGGGAAATGACGCAACGGAAAAAAAGTGTTACGGGATGTGACGCAACGGGATGTAACGCAACGGGATCTGACGCAACGGGGCAAACAAATGTGTTACGAGACGCGTGGCGATGGAACAAACATTTGTTATGGGACACGAGGCTATGTTACAGACAAGGTGATTACAATATATACCCCACTTCACTTTGTGAAAGTGGAGCATAATAAATTAATCTTGTCCTTACCATTTTTGCAGTGTTGAGATGACAGGCTCCAACCAACGTCTGTGACTTCTGACTCCATCCCACGTCTTTGACTTCATGTAAAAAAGAAAACAAATGGTTACTAAAAAATGAATCAATCTTGTCCTTACCATTTTTATAGTAGTGGGATCACAGGCTCCATCCAACGTCCGACTTCTGACAGCATGCAATGTCTGACTTCTGACTCCATCAAATGACTGTAACGCGACGTGGACAAAATGTGTTACGGGGCGCAACGAAACAAAACGGGTCCCGGGAAACGACGCAACGGAAAAAAAGTGTTACGGGATGTGACGCAACGGGATGTAACGCAACGGGATCTGACGCAACGGGGCAAACAAATGTGTTACGAGACGCGTGGCGATGGAACAAACATTTGTTATGGGACACGAGGCTATGTTACAGACAAGGTGATTACAATATATACCCCACTTCACTTTGTGAAAGTGGAGCATAATTAATTAATCTTGTCCTTACCATTTTTGCAGTGTTGAGATGACAGGCTCCAACCAACGTCTGTGACTTCATGTAAAAAAGAAAACAAATGGTTAATTTGTTAATTTCAAGTACATATTGAAAATTTGATAAAAAAATATCAAGAAATGAGAAAGTTATAGCCAATGTTAAGTTTTCTTGAAGAAAAAAATGAGTATTTAACCCATATAATGACCTTCAGTGTGACCATGATGTTATATTTTAGTATGATCATGTTGATATTGTCTTGCAGATGAGTACATATTGAAGTTTTGAAGAAGAAAAATCAAGAAATGAGAAAGTTATAGCCAACGTTAAGATTTAGTGACGGACGACAAAGTGATCCCTATGTGTCGCAGTTTTCTTCGAAAAGGCGACACAAAACTTTTTAACACAAAATCCTGATTTTTTTAAAAAATAATAAAAACATTCGTGAAGAACATTTTAAATGGAAATTTGGAGTGCACGACTTGGTTTTCGCACTATTTTGTTTTTAGACTTGGTTTTCGCACTATTTTGTTTTTAAAGGTAAATCTTGATTTTTTTAAAAACTCACGGCGTCCCGTTAGTTTTTCTCCTCACTTGCATTTATTCAATCATTAATATTAATTGTTAACATAGTTGAAAGCAGTATTTTTTTAACATATTACTAACTTTTTATAATATTGCACCAATAATAAATTTTAAAAAATGGTAATATATTGAAGAATATTGAAATCTCAATTTTTTATTTAATTATATACAAGGAGTTTTAAAGTCAAAATGACATAGGATAATTAAATCGAACTTTTGGTTTTGATGGAAAATCCGGAGATTGTACACTTAGATTTGGCAGGCCTGTTTTACGAACAGAGCTTAAAATCAAAACTCAAATTTTTATTTTTAATGCAAGTAAATTTAGTCAAAATCATGCTGGATTAATAAACTGAGGTGATAATGTTGATGCGTCACTTCTAGACTGCCGTGTGTCCCTTTAATCCATTTAATCACAATATTGAGTTCCGTTGGAGCCCAGAGATTATTTGAACCAACATTTTTGAATTCACCTATAGCTTTTGAGACCTGATACTGTGTTGAGGAACCTCATAGCCAAAATTAATTGCACTAGGACAAGAAACAGCTTATATGCACAACTCGAGGTGAAGTTAGAGGCAAACATCTGGGTGATTACACCATAAAGCCCTCTTATTCTTTGAATAGTAGAAAAGATAAAAAGAACTAGTCAATTATGTGGTACAAGTTTCCAAGGATACAACTAAGAGCCAAGGTTGGTTCTGCCAAGAAAACTATATCCTTGTCCATTAAATAAAAAACTATTTGATCTGTATAATATATATATATATATATTGTACAACTAATTATTATTATGCAAAGACTGTAATCCCTTATGTGTTTGTAACATCAACTTTTAAAACGTTTGTTTCTAAAAGAAGTAAACTCAACTTTCTCAACCTATCAACATATCTTTTGCCCTTACATGTTATACATTGTATGTATAAATACTGCACTAAAATAATGCCACATACCTTTTTGTAAGTAGAATTTGTTCACCTCACTATATAGATCAAGAGTCCAAACAGACACATCTGTTCCTTTCTGAGTATTTCAGCAGTATGACCAGAGATGCAAGATTAAAAAAGGATTAAACTGAAAAGCAGTTCACTCTACAGTTAAAACTAACCAATCAATGATAGTTTTTCCAGTCACAACAGTTGACCAATCAGGGATCGTATTTCCCAAGTAAGGTAAAAAAACAGGTGTCTAAAAATATTCAGAAAAGATTAGTTGTAATTGTTAAGCCCGGTACACACGGTAAGATTTATCTTATAAGATATGTCTTGTGAGACAAATTGCATCGTGTGTACAGGGGCTTAAGACACAATTTATGGCCTGAAAGATGTCTTCTAGAAATAGAACATGCTCAATTTCCATAAGACAAGATCGAAAGCAAAGCCATCCAACCAAACATGGCGACAGGCCGAGGTGTACTGCGTTCCAGATTTGACATAGATTTCGCAGCATAGGGGCTACATGCATTGTAGATTTGTTCACGCGGGTATTTTAGTTCATACATAGCAACATGGCAGGAAACATATATATATCATTTGTCTATGAATAGGACCACAGACATGTCTTTGCATGTCTTAACTGCATTCCATGTGTAGGTGATCCGTGGTCCGTGTCCTGGTCCATGTCCTGGTCCGTGTCCGTAAAAAATCGGTGAAGTAGAGAAAATGTTGGGTATATTCCATGTATCCGTTCCGAGTCCGTCTCGGCGTACGTGGTGAATCACTGTGCGTTTTTTTACGGACACGAATAGTCACGGACAAGCTGTTGGGGTGTCAAGTCACAATTTCTCCAATATTGCTCACAAAACCGACATGATGGAAAGCTCTGATGTGTGTTCGAGTCGAACCCATAGACTTATACTCCTATGCTGTATTTACTGAACGTGTATGTGTCTGTGTGTGTGTATGCGTATGCTAGTAGGTGATAAGTGTGTATGTGTGTCTATCTGTGTATGTGTATGCAATTATGTGTGGATGTACATATGTGTGTGCACGTATGTACCTGTTTATGTGTGTATGTGTGTTCGTACATACGTCTGTATATGTGTGCATCTATGTAAGTAGGTAGGCAGGCAGGCAGGCAAGCAAGCAAGCGAGCAGGCAGGGGGCGAGAAGGTGGTTGGGGGAGAGGATATGTGTATGTGTGTGTGTGTGTGTGCGTGCGTGCGTGCATGCATGCATGTATGTATTACTGTTATTTATGAAGGTCACCAGAAAATCCCATAATATTAATCTCACCGTGTGTACAGCCAATCTCATAAGATAGATTGTATAAGATTTGTCTTATACGATTTGTCCTATGAGATAAATCTTACCGTGTGTACCGGGCTTTAAGAAAACTGAAAAGTAGTTCACTCTAACAATGACTTCAATATAAGCCTTTTAGTTCACTCAAACAGCCAACTAATCAGTACTGTATCCACCTTGGACAATTATTTTTTCGGTTATACAATATGAAACATATATATGATTTCATTATTTACTTGTACTGCAGTTATTTTAAAATACATGTGTAGCTTCAAGCAATTTGAAAAACATGAAATTCACATCAGTACTTTTAATATGGCTATGAGACACAATTTTGACCTTCGACCAATCAGTGCGAATTTGACCTTTTGAGGTCATGGACCTAATTTGTGCACACGACAAGTCCTTCTCATCATGCTGAATATTTCTGTGTAGTTTTATTAAAATCCCTTAAAGGGAGTACATCAGGATTTTCACGGGGGTCCAGGTGCCAGACTAAAAATTGACAAATATTAATATTTTCTACTCTACATGGCCAAAACATAATGAATGAGTATAAAAATGACCCCTTATTTGCAAAGAAATTGATTCTGCACTGTAATATGTGCTATCCTAGGTTACGCACCAGGGTTATTTTCAACATTTTACGTCCGATTCCGTCTTAGCTATGTGGTGTTTTCAAAGTTTAGACATTAACAAAATGGTTCTAACATCATATTTTGATTGATATAAGTGTTTTATCATGAAATGGAACATTATTATAATTTAAGCTGTTTCTAGAAAAATCCTGATGTACTCACAAGTTTTTATCGCCAGAACATAGTGTTTTGCATATATATATTGTTGCGGCTAGCGGCAATTACATCTCTGGCGATTTTCTTGCAACATATAAAATGTTGTAAAATATAAAATGTTGTAAAAGTTGTAAACGCATGATTAAGAGACACATGCCTCCATCATGAATCATCAGAGTGAAGGGAGAGACACATGCCTCCGTTATGAATCATCGGAGTGAAGGGACAGACACATGCCTCCATCACGAATCATCAGAGTGAAGGGATATTTTGCAATATTGCAGAAACGTTGATAGAAAATCAGAACTGTGCAGTTGCAACTAAGACACTATTTTATATGGGCTATTTCAATCAAGTTAAATAATACTGGAAGGCTCATGTGGTCCAATTCTTAAAGCTTTTACTGCCGACACCCCCTATCCCGACCCCTACAAACAACACACTCATATCCACCTTCTAAACCAAAAGAGGAGACACAGTGGCGTAAGAAACTAGAGGTTCAATGTCCATTCAATAAGCTAATTGCCACACAATTTTTTTTTACAAATACTTTTTGGTTTTATAAAGAAATTATAAGATATTGCACTCCATATAAGTGTTATTATCTTCATATTGTCTGAATTTACTACATTAAATGATCTTTAGAAAAAGCATTGTCTATAACAAGTATTGTCTATAGCATATTTAGATGTATCGTTCGTTTAAAAATCAGTTATTTAAATCATAAAAACAATATAAAGTCAAATTAGTTCTCATTTAACTTAATGAAGAGGGAAAAGATTTAATAATAATTATCTAAAAGGAAGATAATGATAACTGCTGTATGCTTCAATTGTGAAACTAAACGTATATAAAAATATAATATACTATTAACTGGAAATCACCGAAACACATACCAATATTTTATTAAGTTTATCAACAATGTAATCTGGAAAAATATGATTTCAGATTACATTGTTAATAAACTTAATAAAATATTGGTATGTGTTTCGGTGATTTCCAGCTTTTAGTATTTGTGTTATTATCAAAAAAAAACTGGGTTACCGATTATAAAAGTTGAGTAGTGTATATGTACCAAGATATGCGGTGTTGCCGGTGACTTACTGTCAGAATTTCGATAAAATTCCACCTTTTTCATACACACTTTACTGGTTTTGCGTGCTTTCCCTATGTACTAATGGCTTTTTTTGTTCCCAATGACGTCACTTCAGGTTATACGAGGAAGAGTTTTCCCCCTTTGATTTTTTTCGATTTTTTAGCAATGCCTGTTCGCCTTTTCGATTTTTGTGTTTAAAAAAATATTTTCACTAAGCATACATCAATAACATAGTAAACATCGTATTTATAATGATATTTAATAATTAAAAACATATCAACAGCGGATTTGTTGATTTAGGACAATTTTCATCTTTAACTGGATTTCAGCTATACATTTGTGTGGTGGCAGTGATTACTGTAACAGAAAGGGGAAGTAACCACTGCGGGGAGTTTGTATACGTGTTTGAATAGTTATCGGTAATACATTTAAAACTATGGTAGAAAACAGTTTACATACTTTGCTCTTTCAACCCTTAAAAGGAAGGGACACGCGGCAATCTTGATTTCTTTAAATTATTTTGTTTATATTGCTAAAGAAGATACAATGAAAAATTAAATATTTATTTAATTATATACAAGCGGGTTAACGTCAAAATGACACTGGATTTATAAATCGAGAAGTTAATTTTAATGCTTGATAAACATTTGAAGATTGCCATGTGTCGCTTTAAGTATGTATAACGTGTCGTTCACAAACAACTCCCAGGGTAGGCAACTAGTGGTCAATGATTCTTGATAAAAGTCTCTTTAGGCCGAACATTTGAAAGAGCAAACTGTGGAAATATCTTACATGAGTACTCATTCATTATTGAATTTATTGAACGAGTTGGCAAAATGATATAATGCGAGGCTCTTGCCGAGCATTATATCATTTTTGCTAACGAGTTTAATAAATTCAATAATGAATGAGAACGAACGTTAGATTCTATTTATCATATAACTCACATATCGACTTTTATTGCATTTTGCCTGTCGCTTTGACACGAAACCGACATAAACCGTGGGAATTGGATCATAGTCATTATCGATTTTTTTGACAGCGCATACTAGGCTTATTTGCATACTTATATAACTAGTGGTATATCGAAATTATAGAATGGTGTTATTCCACTCCCACACCGCAAGTTATGTGATAAATTGTTTTATTTGGTTAAACCAGAATAATACAGATCTATATATACTCGTATGTAGAGAAATGTATTGCCTTTTATTGAATGATAAATATGCAAGTAGAAATAAATCAAAATGATGCTGGTTTAATAAATGGATACTGGATACACAAACGAGGTTTTAATGTAATCGCTTGACAACTGCTTCAAGATTGCTCGTATACCTTTAACCATATATATCAAGGGGGAAGGTGCATACATGTTCTGGAATTTACTATTTAAGAAATAGAACATCGTTCACTGTGAATTATCGTTTAATATATCACGGTTTTGAGTTCAATTGTAAACAATAATTTCACGAGCCCGAAGGGCGAGTGAAATTATTGTTTACAATTGAACGACAAACCGTGATATATTATAGATAATTCACCGTAAACGATGTTCTATTTCTATTCTAATACTCCTAAAATGTGAAAATAACGCACACATCTGAAATCTTTCGCATTGCTTTGCTTGCTCTCCTAACGTTGCATACGTTACAATGCGGAATGCGCAATGCGCAATGCTTATTCTCCTAACGTTGCAAACATTACAGTGATATATCGTTCAATACAACAAGATATTTTAAACTAGGCTATATAGTGCGGGTGTATTAGAATTGTTTATATAATCCCATAATCTGTCATTCTCTTTATTAATTCCTATATGGAAACCTCGGTTAGCCGTAGTATGTATTTATTTCATTCAAATAAAGGAATTCAAGGTATAAAATAAACAACAACAACTGTAATAACACTACTAATAATACTACTACTAATAATAATAAAACTACTACCTCGGTTATCATCCGAACGCCATTGTTTGGTTGGATAAAAGCCGAGTTCGTTTCAGGTATTATACCACTATTTTATTTTCCCCAAAGACACCAATGTTAAAGTGTCACATATTAATGATTTGCTGCAAATTCAACTCAAGTATGGATAATGCAGCATTGTAATGTTCATTTAGAAAAAAAAAATTCCACTTGAAAAATCACCAGAAAAGGTGGGGTCACAAGACATGTAAGAAAGTTCTTGTTTGTTTACCAAACAGGTCAAGGGTACAGCTGTTTTCATTTACTGGCTGTTTTCATTGCTCACATAGTGTAAGCATAGAGTCGAAATTTCGAAAATGTTCATCAGTGATCCAGTAAAACTTATTAATACGCTTCTTATACATACAACCACAAAATCGAATAGGAATGGGCATTTTTCCCCTACTTATAATGCCCGTTTTCATCAAAAAGAAGGCATTACTTTGTATTATAGGAACTATATTCGACTACACCTCGGAGGCTTACATGTAATTAGTGGTGGTAAACCTTCAACAGACAAATTGACTCAAGTGGCCCACTTTTAATTGTTAGCGTAATCTTCCAAGTGCCCGGACGGCGGTTTACTCTGTATCGTATTCGTCCGTCTGTGTCATTATTGACCTTGCTAATATCTTCCTCTTCCTCGGCATTGATTCTCCTACCGCCCCATCCTCGAAATCTGCCACGATAGTTTCAACAGTATTTGAACAGGCTAGGTGTGTTGTGCTAGCCGTGACTTCTGCGTCACTTGTAACGTCAGTGTTTGATTCATTGTTTTTCTGGAGATTATTTTTCACAGCAGAATTAGTTTTGACGTTAGGTAGTTTCGTGTCACCATACGCAAAACTGGATTTACGAGGTTTAAGAATTTCTCTTGAGTCTGATTTTGTCTTTAAACGAAAATTAGGAAGGTGTGTTGAAATGGTGCCTTTATCTTGATGAAGAAACGTGTTTGACCTACTATAAACAGAGTTATCTTGAGAATTACTTGTATATTGATTGTCAAACGTTTCAGACCTCTTGTTGGTCGGTCTATCTGTTAGTCCGCCGTTCGTCTGTTCTTTTCGTTTATAACAGAGTCTTTTGTTTTTGTGCATGGGGAATCTGTAATAATCTTCTGGAATAAACCGTCTGGTGCTGTTCAGTGAAAAATTTGCCTGGTGTCCTTTTACACCTTCAATACTAAAATGCCCAGGGTCATCAACATTGTCTAGAAATGCATTGTCAATTTCTAGCACGCGATGACGTGAAAGTGACGTCACACTCACAGTATCGTCCGTAGGCGACTTGGCATCAAAACGTCCGTTTGTTTTAAACGCTCTCGTCAATTCAAAATTGTTAAATCCCTGTTTTGTTACAGACGATTTAGAAGATATGGGCGTCAACGGTGGTGACCTTGACGTAAGGTCAATGTTGTTAGTTTTAAGACCGAACGGGGCGTTCATGTAGTCATAGACTGACCCCGGCATATTCACGACACCCGTTGAGTTTCGTCTCCATTTTTTTAAAAACCCGTCAAGGTGAGATACGTGTATTTTCATCAAACTGAGCTTCCTGACAGTGTTGTGGTTAAACTGTTTAGGGTCAAGCCGTATTTCACAGCCGACTGGACAGCTGGTTCTCGACAGTGCTTTAGGAAGGTCGGTAACCTGTTGATATAAATAAAAATAAAATAGTTATGGGTCAAGTATTTAAACGTTTTGTCAAGGAAGGGTAAACATACTGAAAATAAATGAACTGGAATTTTACGTTCCATTAACACATCCTTATAGGTTTCATTGTATTGTACGCCCAAATAATGAGTTCCACGTAGTATTTCTCCATACAAATTCAATAACCTCCTTATTGAATAATCTCATGTTGTTTTCTGATAATGGTATATAAATATATTGTTCACCATACATGTTAAAGAATTTTGTATTATTTCCCCTTTTCTGTATTGTTTCTGTTCATTTTTGTTCTTCGCGGTTCGGTGCGGATGGATTTTCTTCACAAAATGGAAGCTCTCGCGATAAAAACAACTCACGCAAATATTCTAAACGTTTTCATGCAGAGGTACAATAATAAAAATAGTTCATTTTTATTGATGGTGTTTGTATAAAAATAGTACGAAAGGTGAAATTAGGAAAACGCCGAACACGATAAATATAAAAAACATAATAAATTAATTAAAAAGCAGACTGGAGTAGTGGAACCGCCTATTCGAAATCAAAGTAAGAAAACAAAGAATTTGAGCATCTATATACATATCGGGCTCCGCGGCGATCTACAAATATCGGAATGAATAACAGTTATAATTGCAAGTGGGTGAATTATCAAAGTTAGCTGCGCGAATCATAGCTACAATGTCATCCTTTATAGAATAGGTAGGTATCCGGTATCAGGGTCGACCCCAGCAAGGGCGGTTTCTGAAGACATCAAGCAAGGCCTGCATAAACAACCGCCTTATTTTAGTAGAGTAAACCTTAAATACCACGCGTGCATGCATACAACTCACCAAAGAAAAGAATATCTCGTCGATCCAGGCACTGGTTTCGATCCAGGTACTGGTTTGTATGAATGTCGACATTTTCTTCTGTAATATTTACGTTTTAAAATATCTCGGGCCGTCTCGTTCCGTGTTTGGAAACTTAAACCCGCCCACAGCTGACACAAAAAACAACGTTAACCGAGTGTCACGTGTGTGAGTAAGGCGGGGTTAAGTTCACAAATACTGAACGAGACGTCACACGAGAACGAGATTAGAATGAAAATTTCTGAAATTAACAGTGGCTTACGAAAACCAAATATATCGGCTTGTCATGTTTCTCTTTGGTGAGTTTTATGCATGTGTGGTGTTTAAGGTTTGTTTTATTGAAATAGGGCAGTTGTTTATGGAGGCACTGCGTGATGTCGTCCGTTGTTTATGCAGGCATTGCGTGATGTTGTCAGTTGTTTATGCAGGCATTGCGTGATGTCAGTTGTTTATGCAGGCACTGCGTAATGTCGTCAGTTGTTTATGCAGGCACTGCGTGATGTCGTCAGTTGTTTATGGAGGCATTGCGTGATGTTGTCAGTTGTTTATGCAGGCATTGCGTGATGTCGTCAGTTGTTTATGCAGGCATTGCGTGATGTCGTCAGTTGTTTATGCAGGCATTGCGTGATGTTGTCAGTTGTTTATGCAGGCATTGCGTGATGTTAGAAACCTCGCCGGAAAAGTGCGTATTGGGGTCAGTACGGGGTCCTACTGATAAGTCCAACACAAGGAATCATGGCTCTATGGTAGGTACATACTACCATAAGAACCATGATTCTCACGTCTATATCAACGTATGCATCGTAGAATATTTGCTACAATGAAAAGTCAGTGGGACAATATGAAACTTTATTGTATAAGTTATCAGTGTGTACTTTCATATTGTCACAGTGACTTTTCATTGTAACAAGTATTCAATATTTTACGATATTTAATACCTTCATATTGCATCGAACTTTTCACGAGGTTGGCAAGAACCGCGAAATAAACGCGTACTTTTGTTGTCTTCAAGACAATTATTAAAATTAACAATATGTTTGCGCATGATTAAGTTGCTTCAACACGACAAGCTCAGATATCCATCCAACAAATAACGTTTGTTTACAGCTGTTGGAACTTTTTCTCAGTCACTTTCGCGGTTAAAACTGTAAACATGACGACATATCATGTCTAAGTAAATTTATATATCACAGCCTAGTTGCCTGTGCAGTATGACGGTGGTAAGACGTCTCCCCATATTTGCAGTTATATCTGTTTCGATCTGTGGTATTTGTATACAGATATCAGTGGTACATGTGTGTTATACTGTAATCTCTTACTATATTGATATCTTTTCTTTCTCGTATGCTTTCTAGTAACGAACAAAGTGAAAGCACTTGAGTTAATGTACTAGCTTGTGTTTAAAATGCATCGAAATTGTTTTCATTGTCAGAGGATGGCGTACCACCAATTCATATTACTGAAGTACATGAAGTAATCATCTGATGGTCAAGAATCCGTGGTGGAGGGGTTAACGACGTTGCGTTATAAACCGTCTCACCCCTCCCCGCTGCGGATTCGAATCCCACTAGGAGCTCAACTTGTAAGTGTCGATTCTTACAGAAGGTATACAGTACTGCCTCCAATACAAAAAATAGACCGTCATACATAGCCTAAAATGCGCTAAAAATTATGTCAAACACTAAGAAACTGATGATCAAGCAATGGTTGCAACACAAAAGAAAATTGAACGCTAAGTGAACAATTATAGGACCCATGAGAGCCTACCATTTCTAGCAGGGAATAGTAGCATACTAAATGAATTGAATTGAATTGAATGTTGTTTAACGGCTCATTAACACAGTATAGGTTATTTAGAGCCGCCCCAGAGAGAGGGGAATGATACATAGGAATCCGGGAACCTGCCCTACTCTTATTATCGAATAGATTCCTATGGTTATTTTACGTGCTCGGAGGATAGACCGATACACGGGACCGCCCGGTTTACGTCCCCATCCGACGGACGAGGCTGAGGGAAAGTGTCTTGCCAAAGAACACACCGACGGAACTCAGTGGCACCACGGAGTCATACTAAATGAACCAGTGTGCATACTAAATGAACCAGTGTGCGCTATGTAGAAGCTATTTATTAAAAGTTGCATACAACTGAGTATAAAACACTAAGTGTATAGAGACACGTGTAAGGCTACACACAATTAGTTTATACGTTACGAAGTATTTATGGGAGGAAATGGCACCAGTGGTCGTATTACAACCAGTACATGTAAACTCACCTTCGCCTGGCGTTTGAGGTTTGTGAAACGAGACCCTTCCCGGTCCCGCGCCTCACTTTTGAGCTCAGAGCAACGAGAATCGTCCAAATTCCGCATCTGGCGTCCGATATCGATGCACTGAGAACCTTCTAGGTATCGCGCCTGGCGCCTAAGGCTGCTGTAGTAAGATTCTTCCAAGTTAAAATGTTCGTCGTCCACATATCCTGGCATTATGCTTGCTTTAACCTCGCAGTATAGAAGTACTCAGTGTGTAGAAGTAAATACTCAATGTAACGTCCGCGAAATCGCAGTGTATAATTAAGTACTCAATGTAACGTCTGCGAAATCGCAATGTAGAAGTACTCAATGTAATGTCCACGAAATCGCAGTGTAGAAGTACTCAATGTAATGTCCACGAAATCACAGTATAGAAGTGCTCAATGTAATGTCCACGAAATCGCAGTATAAAAGCACTCAACGTAATGTCCACGAAATCACAGTTTAGAAGTACTCAATGTAATGTCCACGAAATCGCAGTATAGACGTATTCAATGTAATTTCCACGAAATCACAGTGTAGAAATACTCAATGTAATGTCCGCGAAATCGCAGTATTGAGGTAAGTATTCAATGTAACGTCTGCGAAATCACAGTGTAGAAGTACTTAATGTAATGTCCACGAAACTACAGTACAGAAGTAAGTACTCTGTATAGATATACAACATACATGAACGCTAATAGTATCAACCATTTCTCCACGAGCAATTCATTGTCCCATCTGTATCAAATAGAGATGGTGGATGCGTGCATAACTCAAAGAGATGTTAGCTCTTCTTGACGTATCGTGTCCCTTACAGCAGATACAAGCCGTTGAAGCAACAACTGTGGATCAACCCGAATGCACTCATCATATTTATTTTTACAGATACCTTTGTGTTCTGTTATCATTAGTTTTAACTGATAAGGACGAGCACGTTTTTTATAGCCACTTTTACAAATACATATCAGTAAATAAAATCTATTCCTTAATTTAATGTCAGTTTCCTTTGATATATATATCATACACAACATATATATATATATCATACACAACATATATGAGCGATAACAATATCTACATTTTCACCACAATTCCATTGCCGTTTTGTCATTAGTTTAAATTGATAAGGACGAATAAAATCTTTTTATCGCCACTTATGCATATACAGATAAGTAAATAAATCCAATTCTTAAATGCAATGTCAGTTTATTTTTACAAACATATTAGACGTTCAGAAACATCACACGAACGTGACTCTTTTAAAACATTTGTTCTTTGATAACGTCGCTCCAAGATTAAGAGAACATGAAATTTTGGAAATAATGGCCTTTGTGTTAATCTCCCGTTAAGTTAATCTTGTTATAAACAAGAAAGATTAATAAGGTTAAACTATTTATATCAAACATTAATCATGAAACTCTGTTAATCCATAACTACGTTAATCCATAGCTCTGTTAATCTGTGCATATTGTAAAGACCCAATCCATAACTCTCAGTATAAATAGCAAAGATAGAGGTTTATACAACAAAAACATTTCAAAATTAACTTTGGATCGGATTATGAAAAACAATCAAGGGAATTGCTTTTAAATTGGTTAATGTTTTGAGAACAGATGACGTGGGTCGTAGGAAACAACTCTTATAACTATACTCAGTTGCAAAAGAAAGTCAACACTTTGAAAAATTGACTTTACACCCTATCCTCTTTATCAAGCGACAATCCCTTAATGAGTCAGTCTATTGAAAAACAAATGACAACATGATTTTGGCAACGGAAAGATAAAAGCTTAGGTACCAAACATGGTATATTCATTTTGGAATTTGTCAATTTAATTCTAAAATACTTTATCCAATAAATTCTAACAGAACTCAGTGTACTCTTTCTTTTGCAAATGAGTGTATTATTTGATCATTTGAAAATACTTTACGCTTACTATGTTGTTGATTATTCTTAAAGGGGACGGTGTGTGTGTGGGTTGTGGGGAGGGGGCGGGGTTGTGGGGTGAGTGGGAGCTTTGTTTTTATCACTGTTCAGTTTACATTCACTTTCTTGTAATAATAAAACTGAAAAGGAGATCCCTTGGAAGCAACAAACGCAAACAAGAGATAAACGTAGCAGACTCGGTTTTATTGAGTCTGTTCATGAGACGTAATGTAAGTGCAACTCCTCAAACGCCACCCAACACCGGCTTAAGCGATATTCTACTTGAAAGTTACAAAGCTAATATAGATATAAAAATCGAACAGGAAAAGCAGCATTCACGACGACAGTCAACCACAAACATACACACAGACACAAAGAACAAATTTAAAGATGAATAAAAGGCCAAATAAGACATCACAAACACAAAAGGCTTGACAATAGGGCTACCATCTGTTAAAAACCATCCGTTATAAAATGTCTCTCATGTTCCTTTAACCAAACTGTAATCGGACAAGGTACAATTAGTACCATCAGAGAGGTTTGAACACGGGAACTCTTTCAAGTGAAGCGAACATTCTACCGTTTGACTATAAAAGCTAGCTATATGACAATAAAGTAATAACGCGCTTAGAAAACCTATCTACTAAAATATACATACAGCTCCTACCGAATACCTCCATCTTTCAACGAGATATGTGTAACCCACAAAAATAGATATAAAAGTTAAACGAGAAATGTAGCATTCATAGTCGACCAAAACACGCATACAAAACACGCATACAAAACACGCATACAAAATACGCATACAAAACACGCATACAATACACGCATACAAAACACGCATACAAAACAGGCATACAAAACAGGCAAACAAAACACGCATACATAACACGCATACAAAACAGGCAAACAAAACACGCATACAAAACACGCATACAAAACACAAAAACACGCATACAAAACACGCATATAAAATACGCATACAAAACACGCATACAATACACGCATACAAAACACGCATACAAAACACGCATACAAAATACGCATACAAAACACGCATACAAAACACGCATACAAAACACGCATACAAAACAAACAACAGCTGCAAGGACAAGTAGAAGCAAAGCACGCGACACCACAAACATAAAATGGCTGACAAGCACACAATCGAAGTTCCTAGATACCTTAGCTCTAACAGTAAATATCATGGTCAAGGCACCAATTTAAACGGACGAGGAAAACTCTGTACACTCAGCGGGGTTTGAAACTGGGACACCTTGCATGTGATACGAACGGTCTACCTTTTGACCACAAAAACTGTTTGACCACAAAAGCTAGCTCTATAATCGAAACATACCAATAAGCTTATAAACCTTTATATTTACATACACTCCCAACTGAATTCTACTATAATATAATAATTTCGCTGCCACAGCCGAAAACATTGATTTTATAACCAGTGTAGACCCAGATCAACATGCACACTGTATACAGGCTGGTCACAGTTTACACTGTTCGCCACTCAGTAAAAATGTTTTCCATAGCATTTTAAATATAAAATATATCTGGAAGGTTTGAATTTGAATTTTGGCAGACGACATTTGAAATTTGGCGTTGAAAGGGTTAAATAATGCATACATCAGTATATAAATCATTTCTTTTTTCCATTGCCTTTAAGAGAAGAAAAAAGGTTCTAAGTTAATCTATGTTCTGAAATACGGAAACAACATATATTACATTTTTATCGGTGAAAGATTGGGATTTCTCAGTGAAAGTATATTCATAATCACTAAATATTATTAACTAACTCCGAACACAAAAATAACTAACTCTGACACTGAGTTATGACGTCAACAAAGTATTGCTGACGTCGACGTCATCCGCCGATAACGTTCAATAAAGCGAATAATTTCGGTTAAAAATTGATTTAAAATGTAATAAACAGATTATTTAACTGCTGGTTCAATTATATGGAAATCCTTCACTCAGTGGTAGACGTGTTTTGTTTTTCACTCACTCGCATACGCTTGTTCGTGAAAAAAACATACGTCTACCATCTCGTGAAGAATTTCCCTATAATCGATCCCAGCAGTTAAATTCTGAGTTGGAGCTCATATCATCACACATTTGCTTATATACTGAACAAGAAAAAAAGAAAAAAGAAAGCACGACTTTTTAGGGACATATATTAAACGTATGAACATTGATATAATTGTTTGAAGATATTACAAATGCTAGACAAGGATGTGATTTTCAAAAATACAAGTTATTTTATTATTTTTGATATACTTCGAGTATAAAAATTACCTCCCATATATTAAAAACAACTTATTTCATTATACAAAACATATTGCTTTGAGCGTATTTAGTATTTTGCATTGACATTAATTGCCTATTATGTCATTGTTTAAAATCCGCTGATATGTGTTCACAAATGATTATTATTCTCATACAAAAATATTCCAAATTTCGTAATTGTAAAACTACCTCCATTTTCATTAAAATAAGAAATATTTTCGACAACCAGAAAAACTATGTTCCCATCGTATTTGCTTTATTTTTATCATCGACTTTGTTTACAAATGAAATTGACCCCGAACATACACGGCTCTGTATCTCGTCTGTAGAATTTTATGTGCTAAATTTATTTTAGCATTTTTTTCATTTTTAAAAAATGCATTTCCCCCATTTTTGCTTCCGTTGTACTGTGTAATTTATAGTTCCTTTCTGTCGAAAACTGTTAGCACCAAGCGGTAGGTAAGGTACATTTTCCTGGTTTATCATTTGTTTCCCTAACACTGTTGTTTTCACCTACGGTTTCCAACATGGTTTACCTGTTGTTTTCCTTATACCCTGTATTACAGATCTAAACTGCCAGAAAATGATATTAGGTCACTACTGCACATGTAACCTTTTAAACTGGAGCATTCCTTGCCTCTCGCCGATTGCTGGAATAATATGAGGTATAAAGTCGAACAGGAAATGTAGTTGTAGCATTCACAGAACAGTCAAGCAAAAACACGCATTCAAAACAAAGGAAAAATAGACGCAAAGTATGAGACATCACAAAAATAAAAGGGCTACTGTTTGCAACTATGCTTTCCTCTGTAAACTCTAAAATGACGTCGAATTAGGTCCTGAAAGGCAGTAACGTTTGATGTTTGTCTTTAATCGTGTATTGTCGCGTTTTAATGAGATGACGCCTTGAACAGGTCAGTGGCAAAAAGGCCGCTTTTTTCTTTCTTTTTTTTAAAGGTTATGAAAGGAGAAATTTGGAATAGACGAACACGATAAATATACATACTGCAGTTTCGGTTTACTGAAATTGTTTATGAACGGTAGTGAAAAATGCATGCAACCGTTCACGCCCTCTAACCCCGGGTCGAGCAGGACTCGCTATTTAAAATGTCAATAGTATAAACATGTTAACTATCCCGAAGATAGTGTGTATATGACAGGGAACTTGGCACTTTTAATGTGGTATTTTCATACCATTCCATGGCCAGGTTCTAAGGTCCCCCTATTTCACCTTTACTCTCTTGTCATCCCAATAAAACGGGAGTGTAAATAAATAAAATAAATAAATAACCGCCAGTCTATTTACTCAAACAATCTAGGAAGCAGTAATGACAATACAAGTGTAACACAAAGTGGTCATGTATATGTGAGAAAAACACAACATAGAAAGCCACAGAGTACACGTTTACACGGCAGAAGCCAGAGCAACAAGAGTATAAACCATTAAACGCACGACAAGGGAGATTAAAGACAAACAGGAAACTACTGTTTATAGACTTATCACATAAAGTCCCTTGTTAGCAGTGTCGAATACTCATGTAATATTCTGGTGTATGACACACGTGTAATACAACCTGGAACTTTTTTAATTGGTTGAGTTACATCTGTAACACTACGCAGGTTTTATTGACTGAAACTATTTTATTTATTATAAAGTCATCTAAATCTAGGTCATAAACTTAGTAGTTACCACAGCTTATACTAACTTATGAAAGTTATACAAATCAGCGTGCAATTTTGTTTAAGTCGTTGTTTAAGTCGTCTCTATTCCTCTCGGTAACTGGATGATATAGTGAACATTGACAACACTTTCTTTATAACACTTAAGAACTTCAACTCAGCACAATTCATATTTCGGATATTGTTGTTTCTTTTATAGATTTAAATTCCTCGACTAAAAACGGAGCAATAATAAGCAAAGTGTATGAGATTTCAATTCCGACACCGTTATTAAATACCCCCACTTCCCCGAGCAACATATTATGAGGTATACTGGCTTTTGTATTTATATACACACGAGCATCTATGTGTTTTACTTATATTGCCTAATAATGCTGCCTTGTTGGTTAGAGAATATTTCATGGCGGGGATTTCTTTATTTACACTGTCCCGTTTAATTGGGATGACAGTAGGGTAAGTGCAAGGTCTGGTGCACCCTAGAACCTGGTTTAATCCCCCAGCGGCATTTTTTGCCACTGACCGTTCCAAGGCGGTAGCCCTGTTGTCCAAACCTCTTTTTGTTTATGATGTCGTGTTTGACCTTTTATTCTTTTGTAATGTTGTTCTTTGTTTCTGTGTGTGTTTGTGGTTGACTGTCATCTTTGAATGCTACTTTTTCTGATCGATTTTTTAATCACTATTTCCTATGATATCAAGGATTCTATGGTATCACGGTAGTGTCAAATCTATGAAACCGTATGCAACTCTGCTAAAACATGATACTTATTTTATAGATGTGATGATTTTAGGTACATACAATAAAATAATTGAAGAAAAAAAAAAGTATATTTATAATAAATAGAAGGATATTACAAATAATGCAAAAATGTTGACAATTTCCTTATGATCGTCAAGATGCATCAACCCTAGTCTCCATAAATGCAGTTTTCATTACCTTGAAGGTTATACAATTCATTAATTTTTAGTCTGATGAGTCTGTTGTACATTATTGTTTCAAGAAATGTTCACTCATTGAATCTTATACCAGTTACTAACAAATGCAGGATACACAATATGTGCATATCTTGATACCATAGCAATTTTAAACAAGAAGCTCAATGAGGGTACCCTTCTTTTCAAATCTAATTCTGACATTTTTACGCAAAAGTGATTGCATTTTATATCAAAACAATTTAGTAGAAGGGTCACATAAACCATTTGAGTTTCCTTTTTCTTTAAATATTGTTTACAGTTTATTTTTTTCTTCAAGCCATTTCAGTACCGTAATACCATAGAACACCATGCTATATGTTTGTCAGCTTCTTCGTTTGCCTAAAGCGTTAAGTCTAGTTGTGAACTTTGTGAACACGGGGCTAGAGGGCGTGAGCGGTAGCTAGCATATTTCACTACCGTTCATGAACAGTCTCAATCAAACTGAGACTGCAGTATGTATCGTTCGGCCGTTTCCAAAGGTCCATTATCATACTCTTTGACATGCGTTATATTCAATCAGGGTTACCGTTGCCATAAACGTCGAAAAACTCTCCCAAAATTGTATCATAACCCGGATCTTATTATAAAATATAACAATAATTTAAGAATATATATAAAAGTCGTACAGGAGGTGTAGCACTCAAGGACCACAGCCAACCAAAAACACACACAGAAACAATCATTACAAAGATGAGTAAAAGGCAAGACATCACAAACAAAAACGGGTTGACAATAGGATTACCGCCTTGGAACGATTAGTGGCAGAAAAGGCCGTTAGGGTTTTAAACCATGTTCTAGGGTGCACCAAACCTCACTCGTACTCTACGGTTATCCCAATAAAACGGGACAGTGTAAATAAAGATATCTCCGCCAGGTTATATTCTCTTACAAGCAAGGCAGCATTAACAGGCAATATAAGTATAACACATAGATGATCATTTGAATATGAAAATAAATATAAAAGCTTAGAAAGCCACAAAGCAAGCACTCAATGACTTGGCAGAACAACAAGAGAACAAACCGTTAAGGGTACGACAAGACAAGATTTAAAACAAACATCAAACGCTACTGACCTTTGCGAATTTAGGTAGACGTCATCATCGGGCCCACAATCTGTCCGGTCATCGCACAATCCAAGAGGAAAGCAAAGTGGCGAACTGTAAATGGGTCCACCATTAAACATGCAGTGCGTTGTAAAATGATAGGATCATAACCTCTTTGGATAAACTTTTGAACAAGTTTAATAAATATTGTATGAAAGTAATTATATCCAAGGATCTGTAAATCACATCATCATAGAAGTCATGTTATGATAGTCCTTGTCGCAGAAGAGTTCTTAAATTGCTTTTATATTTTAAAAGTAGATCAGGGTTATGATAATAAAAATGTGCAAATGTTTTCCGAAGTTTATGGTAATGGTAGCCCGGCTACAGTAGCTTTTTAGTTATACAAATATTACGAATATTATAGTCCTCAACACGACTACAAGCTCTAGAAAAATTAATACGTTGAGAAACATAGACCTCATAAGAAGTAGCTCGGGGAACGTCCCAATCTACATGGGGATAATTAACAATATCAAAATTAAAATCATCGCTCTTGTCACAGTTTTACTAATTATTTCACCTTTTTTAATAGAGAGATGTAAATCAAGAAAAAAAGCAACAGTATCAGAAATGTTCGCTTTATTTTGATTTCTTTAGGATCGATAGTATTAACCATAGAGAAAAGAAAGGATTGCCAATGTTCAATATGTCATCCAGATAACAAGAGCCCATTAAATGCTTCAATTACATCTGCCTGGGTATCTGGTGAAAGACCACATAAAATATATTTCACAGCAATATAAAAACAAATCTGCGACAAGGGGTGCACAGTTCGTACCCAGAGGGATACCAAGGCAACAATGTGTCAGTAAACGGTAGTTCCATGCCTGACGGGGCGTCCGTGGCAGAGTGGTTAGAGTCTCTGACTTGAAATCAATTGCTCCTCACCGCTAGGAATCTCTGTGTGAGCAAGCTATTCAGCTGGCTTGCGGAACGTCGGTGGTTCTACCCGCCCGTCCACGAAAATTGCCCGGAGGGGCATCTGGGGTCTTCCTCCACCAATGAAAGCTGGAAAGTCGCCATAAAACTGGACAGGCTGTGGACCCTATGATGATGTCTGTCTAAAGCCCAAAAGGACGGTGGCGTTTGATGTTTGTCTACAAGTTTGTCTTGTCCTGCCCTCAATGGTTTATTCTCTTGTTGCTCTGGCTTCTGCCAAGTCAATGAGTACCTTCTTTGCGGCTGTCTAGGCTATCGTTTTTTTTGTATTTATATATATATATATATATACGAGCATCGTTTGTGTTTTACTTATATTGCCTATTCATTTTGCCTTGTTGGTTAGAGAATAGTTCATGGCGGTAAGGGTAAGTGTGAGGTTTGGTGCACCCTAGAACCTGGTTTAAACCCCAGTGGCCTTTTTTGCCACTGACCGTTCCAAGGCTGTAGCCCTATTGTCAACTCTTTTTGTGTATGTGACGTCATATGCCTTTATCCCTATTAACATTGACATTCATGTTTGTCGTTTTGCGTGTTTTGGGGTTTACTGTGTTCTATGACAGCTGCATTTCCTGTTCGACTTGTACTTCTTTTTAGCTGTTGCTGTGACTATAAACTCCAATTCAATTCATTCCATACCTGACTAAAGTAGTATTTAATAGGAAACGGAGAGCTTCACAAACTTCTTGGCAAGTCCACATCATAAACTACCATTAGGAAAAAAAGTTTAAAAATGTAGTATTTTTTTCTAGCGAAATTCGTTTTGAATGAGAGCAATAATTGTGTCTTTTGGTAGGTGATGTGGTATCTTTGTATATAGCGTTGAACAGTCATAAGTACTTATAGATGAAACTTGACGTTCTGCAACACTATCACAACCCGATTCTATGGTGACGTCATTTACAAACTTCGTAAGATTTTTGATCACTTTCATACAATATTTATCAAACTTGTTAGAAAATTTATTAAACGAATGTATATCATTTTGCAACGCATGGCATGTTCATTGGTTGATCCATTTAGTTTTCCATTTACTTTCCTATTTGACTGTGCCATGACCCGACGAATTGCAGTCCCTATAATGACGTGTCCACACATCCTGAAAGGAAGATAACGTTTAAGGTTTGTCTTAAATATGTTCTTGTCGTGTCCTTAATGATTTATTCTCTTTTTTGCTCTGGTTTCTACCAAATGAGTGCTTTGTGATTTTTTATGCTTTTGTTTTATATTCATATGTACATGATCTTTGGGTTTTACTTATATTGCCTATCAATGATGCCTTGTTTGCTAGAAGATATAATAGCGGGGTCGGGATTTCCTCATTTACACTGTTCCGTTTTGACTGGGATTACAGTAGAGTAAGAGTGAGATTTGGCGCACTTCAGAACATGGTTTAAACCCCAGCGATTTGTTCCACTAACGGTTCCAAGAAGGTACCTATGTTGTCAACTCATTCTGGTCTCCAGTGTTCGTTTAGAAACAACGCCCAGAACAAACAACTATAAGATGAATAAAAGGCATGATATGACATCACAAAGATAAAAGGGTTGACAATAGGGCTACTGCCTTAGAACGGTTAGTGGCAAAAAAAGGGCGCTGTTTTTTTTTAAACCCGTCTGGCTTTTGATGATTCGTATCAATAAGAAATAGTTCAACCAGCACTGACAGTGGTCACTGTGGCAGTTGAAACTACGATAAATAGGTTAGTAAAAGATTACAATGCAAATGCATATAAAATATTTATTATCAAAAATGGGAAATGAACATAACAATAAATACTATAAATTAATAAAAGTTAATGAAACACAATACACCATACACACTATTATAAGTGGCTAACGAAATGTAGAATGCATGTACATGATTATGTATTCCTTTCACAATAATAGATGTGTTAACCATAATAACGTCGAGACTGTACAGCTTTTAAAGAGACGCACAGCAAAATGATATTTTTTTTAAACTCGCGGCGTCCCATGTGTTTTTTCTACATAATTATCTTGCATATTTGAAAGTCATTATGAATAACTGATCAACGCATTTTTTTTGGTGCATATTAGCAATTGTTGAAAATACTGCACCAACAATGTACATAAACCTACAGTATAACGATGAAGAAAAATTTAAAACTCCAAAGAATAGCATTACCTTTTCTTTGTAAAAAATCAGGTTTAAAGTCAAAATAATACTTGATTAATAAATCGAGGGGCTAACTGCAATGCTTGATACATATCTCAAGCTTTCCGTGTGTACCTTAAGTTACTAAAACGCTTATCATGAAATTGTCTTCATGTTTGAGAAAATAAGACAAGAATTCACCTCAAACAATTATTACGTTCAGGAGAAAAGTGTACACTTTTTTTTTAAATAGTAACTGGTGAGTCATTATGAATTGTACGGTTTTAGTGAAGCAAGAACATAAACATACGACACAATTTATAGGGTTTTCCGCTATGCGTTGATTCCCATATTGAATCAAAGCATAGTGGAGCCACAATAACCTCTTAATTTCAAACCGGTATAACATTCCTTGAATTTCCTTCTGCATTGCTTGCCAGTATCCCTTAATTTTTAAAAAACATAACATAACTGCCACATACGTTTAATATGAAATACTTGGCAGCTGTCAAAAGTCATTTAGTCTCCGAATGATTAATACCAACTATCAGCAACTATTTTCAGTTAATTTTCGTGATCAATTAACAATCTGCCATCATAAGCCCTGTGTTTAGAAGTTGTATCTAAAGACAAAAAGGCTTCTCAGAGGTTTACAATTTGATATCTGAACCAATCATACTTTTCAAAGGATTACAATTTGATTTATAAACCAATCGAACTTTTCAAAGGGTTACAATTTGATTTAGAAACCAATCAGACATTTCATAGGTTTGCAACATGATTGGATCAGACTTTTCAGAGGTTTACAATTTGATTGGATCAGACTTTTCGAATGTTTACAATTTGATTGGATCAGATTTTTTAGAAGTTTACAGTTTGATTTGTTAGTTAATCAGAGGCAGTATACGTAACAAGGGGTTCAAAATATTATATCTTAGTCTGGTGACAGTATCAACATACAATGATATCACAATGTGTATTTGCAAGCTAATCAAATGTTCAAAGATGTACAGTGTTAAATGTCTTAGTCAATCAGACTTTTCCAATATTTACAAATTGACTAATAAACCAATCAGACATTACAAATGTTTACAATTTGATTTCTTAGTCAGTCAGGCCACACAGATTTAAATTTTGATTTCTAAGACGATTATACCTTTAAAATGTATTACAATTTGATCAGACGTTTGAAATATAGCCACAAGATTAAAGGTGAAATACCAACAAATTGACATATTATCATTCAAATAAAATGACATGATCTGTTCACATTTTTTATATATGACAACATACTGGAAGTAAGTGAATGTACATTAAGGAGTGTCTGTGCAATGTGCATGTTATCAACTGGGTTAACAATAATGTAGTTTTACACAAACTTAAATCATTTTCATATCACAGTTTTGGTCAAATGCAAAATGGCTTGACAATATTTAGTCTAACCGAAGCTGAAACTGCAGGCCAGGCGCTGCCTTATATCTGAACTGACCGGTCCATATTTGACTTTCTGTGTCGGTAAAGTTACCTTTGCCCTCCAATCTGAAAAACACGAACACAAATGATTATCTCGTAAAAAGAAATCAAGAGAATTGGGACATTTGGGGGAAAACTGTCAAACTTACCTATTTTCTACAAAACCAATTCTGATAAATAAATTAAAAGTTACTACAACGATCATTTTGGACGATTATTTGCGACATAAGAATTTGGACTGACAAGCTTTAACTGTCTACCAAAACCTATAGAAATCACAGCACCCAAACGCAATGGCATCGTAGATCTGCACTGTTCCACAAACAAAGAGAAAATTAACAATAACAAGACAGGGTTACCAACTTGGAATGGTCTGTAGGCAGTATGGCCTACTGGTATAGCTTAAATCGATTTTAAGTGTACACAACTTCGCTATTATCCGGTCTTCAGCGCAAAAATTGACATAAGAGCGTAAATAAAAGAACTTCCCATCAAAAGGAAATCTCTAACAATAAAGTCCACATCCAGAGTAATTAGAAAACGATACACGTATTAATACAAGCATAATTTAGAATATGAAAATGGTTTACTGTACTTATTTTCTGTAATATCGCCTAATATGAAAATAGGGTTAAAAATCGAACAGGAAATGTAGCATAGACAGAACAAAGTCAAACAATAACTCGCAATCAAAACAAATAACAAGAGCAATGGTAAATATCAGAGTAGGATACATCACAAACATAAGAGGGTTGGCAATAGGGTTACACACCATCTTGTACCTTAACTACTTTTTGAAACGCGTGTAACTCCCCTATTGGTCAACAGTATTGTGCTAGGGCGGAGAAGCAATTTTCCTACAAAATGCATTTTTGAAAGAACATGCTTAAACTTACTTATTTTCTACAAAATCTCCCTCATATGCAGATCCGTTTGGCCAGCAATACTTTCCTCTACCATGAAATTGGTTGTTGACAAACTCTCCGACATAGAACGCTCCTGATTGGTGCGACAGTTTTCCCACACCGTTCATCTTATCATTGGCCCATTCGCCATCGTAAACGCTGCCTTCCACTGTTGTATGCACACCCTTACTGAACCGTATTATGCTACCGTCTTGTTGGATATATTCACCTTCTGTAAAACAGCAATTACAAACGTGTGTGTGTGTCCGTAAAACATCAATCAAGAGACAAAATTACGCAGCTTAATGAATATATCGTGATGCCAATAACGGCGTGATGGTTGTCTGGTAGTCGTTTAGCACATGTTAGGCCATACGACGGTCGGTTGCTATTTTTTGTGTCAGAGGTAGACCAACCCATCTTTCCTGGAAATACCAAAAGTATTGACCTACTTTTGGTATTGACCTACCTTTGGTTGTAACGTATTGCTTTCATGTATATGTAAGAGAGTATGAATCTTGAAATTATGTTTTTTTCGGATTTGAGTATGATATGTTTTAAAGTTTGAAAGCTGTATGACAGATAGTGTATGAAAAAAAAGAACTACAATGACAAAATAGGTCAATGTCCTTAATACTGATGGTAGAAACGTGTTTCTGTCATTAAGTAGGTTAAGTGTGTATAAAACTTAATAGCAGTATGTTTTGGATCTGAAAAACTGACTTCATGACAAGCTAGCATGTACAACTTTCATGTTAACAAGGGCAAACAGTGGGTGAACGTCATGCATATTGACCAACTTTTGGGTGGAACGTGTTGCTTTCATGTAGGTCGACGTGAAAAAATACCTGAAGACAATTTATATTGACCTACTTTTTGAAGGAACATATTGTTCTCAAGGAGGTGTAAACATGTGTGAAGTTTTAAAGCTCTACGACTTCAAGTGTCTGAGAAAGTATACAAAAGTTGCTAATAAAACATTGTTTTCACACGGACGGGACGGAAGGTGTATGTACGTATGTACACCACACAGTATGCAGAAGGTGTATGTACGTATGTACACCACACAGTATGTAGAAGTGTATGTACGTATGTACACCACACAGTATGCAGAAGGTACAGTATGCAGAAGGTGTATGTACACCATACAGTATGTAGAAGGTGTATGTACACCATACAGTATGTAGAAGGTGTATGTACACCATACAGTATGTAGAAGGTGTATGTACGTATGTACGCCATACAGTATGCAGAAGGTGTATGTACACCATACAGTATGTAGAAGGTGTATGTACACCATCAGTATGCAGAAGGTGTATGTACACCATACAGTATGCAGAAGGTGTATGTACACCATACAGTATGTAGAAGGTGTATGTACACCATACAGTATGTAGAAGGTGTATGTACACCATACAGTATGTAGAAGGTGTATGTACACCATCAGTATGCAGAAGGTGTATGTACACCATACAGTATGCAGAAGGTGTATGTACACCTAACAGTATGCAGAAGGTGTATGTACACCATACAGTATGTAGAAGGTGTATGTACATACAGTATGTAGAAGGTGTATGTACGCCATACAGTATGTAGAAGGTGTATGTATGCCATACAGTATGTAGAAGGTGTATGTACACCATACAGTATGTAGAAGGTGTATGTACGTATGTACACCATACAGTATGTAGAAGGTGTATGTACACCATACAGTATGTAGAAGGTCCACGCACACCATACAGTATGTAATTTCACCGGTACTTGCAATGTTCGGAATTTCAGTCACATGGCGCAAAGTCACATGACTTCAAGAACTAATCAGATGCTGGGCCCTTAATTGGTTAATAAAATCTTGTATCTTGTATCTTGGTAGTCAAATATTATCAACAATCACACATTAACCATTTTCGGAGATAGCTCGTTATTATCCGTGATCGTTCGGCAAATGTCGGGGTGAAATGGGCTATATGCACACCATACAGTATATAGAAGGTGTATATACACCATACAGTATGTAGAAGGTGTATATCCACCATACAGTATGTAGAAGGTCTATGCACACCATTCAGTATATAGAAGGTGTATATACACCATACAATATGTAGAAGGTGTATGCACACCATACATTATGTAAAAGGTGTATGTACACCATACAGTATCTAGAAGGTGTATGTACACCATACATTATGTAAAAGGTGTATGCACACCATACATTATGTAAAAGGTGTATGTACACCATACAGTATGTAGAAGGTGTATGTACACCATACAGTATGTAGAAGGTGTATGTACGTATGTACGCCATACAGTATGCAGAAGGTGTATGTACACCATACAGTATGTAGAAGGTGTATGTACACCATCAGTATGCAGAAGGTGTATGTACACCATACAGTATGCAGAAGGTGTATGTACACCTAACAGTATGCAGAAGGTGTATGTACACCATACAGTATGTAGAAGGTGTATGTACACCATACAGTATGTAGAAGGTGTATGTACACCATACAGTATGTAGAAGGTGTATGTACACCATCAGTATGCAGAAGGTGTATGTACACCATACAGTATGCAGAAGGTGTATGTACACCTAACAGTATGCAGAAGGTGTATGTACACCATACAGTATGTAGAAGGTGTATGTACATACAGTATGTAGAAGGTGTATGTACGCCATACAGTATGTAGAAGGTGTATGTATGCCATACAGTATGTAGAAGGTGTATGTACACCATACAGTATGTAGAAGGTGTATGTACGTATGTACACCATACAGTATGTAGAAGGTGTATGTACACCATACAGTATGTAGAAGGTCCACGCACACCATACAGTATGTAGAAGGTGTATATACACCATACAGTATGTAATTTCACCGGTACTTGCAATGTTCGGAATTTCAGTCACATGGCGCAAAGTCACATGACTTCAAGAACTAATCAGATGCTGGGCCCTTAATTGGTTAATAAAATCTTGTATCTTGTATCTTGTATCTTGGTAGTCAAATATTATCAACAATCACACATTAACCATTTTCAATGTTTATATACTGAGTTAAAGTATGCGTATTCGTTTGCTAAAACACCGCAGTCATTAGTGATATTCTATACAGAAACCAGCTCGACTAATTCCTTGGAAACTAGATCGAAAATCAAGGCTACACGAACACATGCTGAATTGTTTACATTGGAGCATGTGCGCGTATGTTGGAACCGGTGTTACGATAGAAATATTCATTGTTTTCTGACAACCCTGTTTTGGAATTGTAACAACAAACTCGCTCTAATTTTTTGTATTGCTACTCGGAGATAGCTCGTTATTATCCGTGATCGTTCGGCAAATGTCGGGGTGAAATGGGCTATATGCACACCATACAGTATATAGAAGGTGTATATACACCATACAGTATGTAGAAGGTGTATATCCACCATACAGTATGTAGAAGGTCTATGCACACCATTCAGTATATAGAAGGTGTATATACACCATACAATATGTAGAAGGTGTATGCACACCATACATTATGTAAAAGGTGTATGTACACCATACAGTATCTAGAAGGTGTATGTACACCATACAGTATCTAGAAGGTGTATGTACACCATACATTATGTAAAAGGTGTATGCACACCATACATTATGTAAAAGGTGTATGTACACCATACAGTATCTAGAAGGTGTATGTACACCATACAGTATGTAGAAGTTGTATGCCCACCATACAGTACGTAGAAGGTGTATGTACACACCATACAGTATGTAGAAGGTGTAGGTACACCATACACTATGTAGAAGGTGTATATACACCATACAATTTGTAGAAGGTGAATGCACCATACAGCATGTAGAAGGTGTATGCCCACCATACCATATGTAGAAGGTGTATGTACACCATACAGTATGTAGAAGGCGTATGTACACATAATCCAGTATGTAGAAGGTGTATGTACACCATACAGTATCTAGAAGGTGTATGTACACCATACAGTATGCAGAAGGTGTATGCCTACCATACAGAATGCAGAAGGTGTATGTACACCACACAGTATGCAGAAGGTGTATGCCTACCATACAGTATGCAGAAGGTGTATGTACACCATACAGTATGTAGAAGGTGTATGTACACCACACAGTATGCAGAAGGTGTATGCCTACCATACAGTATGCAGAAGGTGTATGTACACCATACACTATGTAGAAGGTGTATGTACACCACACAGTATGCAGAAGGTGTATGCCTACCATACAGTATGCAGAAGGTGTATGCCTACCATACAGTATGTAGAAGGTGTATGTACACCATACAGTATGCAGAAGGTGTATGCCTACCATACAGTATGCAGAAGGTGTATGCCTACCATACAGTATGCAGAAGGTGTATGCCTACCATACAGTATGCAGAAGGTGTATGTACACCATACACTATGTAGAAGGTGTATGTACACCATACACTATGTAGAAGGTGTATGTACACCATACAGTATGTAGAAGGTGTATGTACACCATACAGTATGTAGAAGGTGTATGTACACCATACAGTATGCAGAAGGTGTATGTACACCATACAGTATGTAGAAGGTGTATGTACACCATACAGTATGCAGAAGGTGTATGCCTACCATACAGTATGCAGAAGGTGTATGTACATCTTACAGTATGTAGAAGGTGTATGTACACCATACAGTATGTAGAAGGTGTATGCACACCATACACTATGTAGATGGTGTATGTACACCATACAGTATGTAGAAGGTGTATGCACACCATACAGTATGTAGAAGGTGTATGCACACCATACACTATGCAGAAGGTGTATGCACACCATACAGTATGTAGAAGGTGTATGTACACCATACAGTATCTAGAAGGTGTATGTACACCATACAGTATGCAGAAGGTGTATGTACACCATACAGTATGTAGAAGGTGTATGTACACCATACAGTATGTAGAAGGTGTATGTACACCATACAGTATGTAGAAGGTGTATGTACACCATACAGTATGTAGAAGGTGTATGCACGCCATACACTATGTTGAAGGTGTATGTACACCATACAGTATGGAGAAGGTGTATGTACACAATATAGTAAGTAAAAGGTATATGCACACCATACATTATGTAGAAGATGTATATACACCATACACTATGTAAAAGGTGTATGTACACCATACAGTATGTAAAAGGTTTATGTACACCATACAAAATGCAGAAGGTCTATGTAGACCATACAGTATGTAGAAGGTGAATGTACACCATACCATATTCAGAAGGTGTATGCACACCATACACTATGCATAAGGTGTATGTACACCAAACAGTACGTAGAAGTTGTATGCCCACCATAGAGTATGTAGAAGGTATATGTACACCATACAGTAAGTTGAAAGTGTATGTACACCATTGAGTATGCAGACAGTGTATGTATATCACAGAGTATACCGAAGGTGTATGTACACCATAGAGTATGTAGAAGGTGTATGTACACCATAGAGTATGTAGACGGTGTATGTACACCATAGAGAATTTAGGTGTATGGACATCATACAGTATGTAGAAGGTGTATGTACACCATATAGTATGTTGAAGATATATGCACACCATAGAGTATGCGGACGGTGTATGTACACCATAGAGTATGCAGACGGTGTATGTACACCATACAGTATGTAGAAGGTGTATGTCAGACAGTATTTAGCAGTATGATACCTTACCATATTTATCTCCATTAGGGAAAATATATGTCCCTGTTAAAATAGTTGGTCCGGTATCCTCGACCTTTTTCTGGCCCTTTTTCTCTGAAATGTTAAAACATACGAATGCATTCTAAAGTAAATGATTTTGACATGATATAGTTTTCACACTACTAAAGCTTATGAAAAGTATCTGTAAGCATTCCAGACTAAACCAATTATTGCTTTTTTTCAGACACAAGTTTAAATAATAGATGAAGAATATACATCTGTGTAAGCTCTTAATAGCTGAGTATTCCTATAATAGGCCTAGCTCTGACTACAAATAAACTCATCTTCGAATTTGGTCATTTAATTTCTTATTTTAAAGAGAAGTATTACATTATTTCATGATTAAAAAGATAACAAACTATTTTAAATTTTAAAATATGATTCCATAGAAATTCAAAGAATGCACAAATTATCCTAGAACAGAGTAAACCATAGTTTATCAATGTCTCAATGTTTACATACATCCCAAGATAACACAATGTGTTTTTCTAAATAGTATATATTTTTCCCCTTTCTAAGAAAAAAATCCCCTCAAAATTATTATTTTTTTGTATATTTTATTAATTTAAATGTGTTTCTTAGTTGACCATCAAACATGTGTTATGTCCATCAAACATGTTTTTCATGTCCTTGATATAAATTTAGTATTAAATGAAAGACTGCAACTTAATATATATAAAACAAGAGGTCAATGACCTTGAAGCTCTACTGATTGATTTTGATTTCAGGAAGAAGTCGCTACAAACTGTTTTTTTGAAAATCTATTTTTAGCCGTGGTGGCCATCTTGAATTTCCGGCCGACCTGAAATTTTGCTAGGATCAATTAGACATCAAGAGCAACATTCCTGTGAAGTTTCATGAAAATCCGTCAAGTAGTTTCAGAGGAGTAGTCGCTACAAGTTTTCATTATATAACTCTATATAAACAAAGATGGCCACTGACAGCCATGTTTAACATTGAATCAAAATAATGTTCGACTCGGATAACCATCATGTCATGCTGATCATTATAGAAAAAGTCCCATATCAATATCTCTTATAGTTTTCAAGAAGTAGTCGCTACAAACTTATTTTTTAAAACTATTTTTAGCCATGGTGGCCATCTTGAATTTCCGGCCGACCTGAAATTTTGCTAAGATCAATTAGACATCAAGAGCAACATTCGTGTGAAGTTTCATGAAAATCCGTAAAGTAGTTTCAGAGGAGTAGTCGCTACAAGTTATCATTATATAACTCTTATGTAAACATACATGGCCACTGGCAGCCATGTTTAACATCGAATCAAAATAATGTTCGACTTGAATAACCATCATGTCATGCTGATCATTTTAGAAAAAGTCCCATATCAATATCACTTATAGTTTTCAAGAAGTAGTCGCTACAAACTTGTATTTTGAAAATCTATTTTTAGCCATGGCGGCCATCTTGAATTTCCGGCCGACCTGAAATTTTGCAAGGATCAATTAGACATCAAGAGCAACATTCGTGTGAAGTTTCATGAAAATCCGTCAAGTAGTTTCAGAGGAGTAGTCGCTACAAGTTATCATTATATAACTCTATGTAAACAAAGATGGCCACTGGCAGCCACGTTTAACGTCGAATCAAAATAATGTTCGACTTGGATAACCATCATGTCATGCTGATCATTTTAGAAAAAATCCCATATCAATATCTCTTATAGTTTTCAAGAAGTAGTCGCTACAAACTTATTTTTTAAAAATCTATTTTTAGCCGTGGCGGCCATCTTGAATTTCCGGCCAACCTGAAATTTTGCTAGGATCAATTAGACATCAAGAGCAACATTCCTGTGAAGTTTCATGAAAATCCGTCAAGTAGTTTCAGAGGAGTAGTCGCTACAAGTTTTCATTATATAACTCTATGTAAACAAAGATGGCCGCTGGCAGCCATGTTTAACGTCGAATCAAAACGATTTTCAACAAGGACCAACATCATGTCATGCTGATCATTTTAGAAAAAGTCCCATATCAATATCTCTTATAGTTTTCAAGAAGTAGTCGCTACAAACTTATTTTTTAAAAATCCATTTTTAGCCGTGGCGGCCATCTTGAATTTCCGGCCGACCTGAAATTTTGCTAGGATCAATTAGACATCAAGAGCAACATTCCTGTGAAGTTTCATGAAAATCCGTCAAGTAGTTTCAGAGAAGTAGTCGCTACAAGTTTTCATTATATAACTCTATGTAAACAAAGATGGCCGCTGGCAGCCATGTTTAACGTCGAATCAAAACGATTTTCAACAAGGACCAACATCATGTCATGCTGATCATTTTAGAAAAAGTCCCATATCAATATCTCTTATAGTTTTCAAGAAGTAGTCGCTACAAACTTATTTTTTAAAAATCTATTTTTAGCCGTGGCGGCCATCTTGAATTTCCGGCCGACCTGAAATTTTGCTAGGATCAATTAGACATCAAGAGCAACATTCCTGTGAAGTTTCATGAAAATCCGTCAAGAAGTTTCAGAGGAGTAGTCGCTACAAGTTTTCATTATATAACTCTATGTAAACAAAGATGGCCGCTGGCAGCCATGTTTAACGTCGAATCAAAACGATTTTCGACAAGGACCAACATCATGTCATGCTGATCATTTTAGAAAAAGTCCCATAGCAATATCCCTTAGAGTTTTCAAGAAGTAGTCGCTACAAACTTGTTTTTTAAAAACCTATTTTTAGATTTGGCGGCCATCTCGGATTTCACATCTACATGAATTTTTGCTAGGATCAACTAGACTTCATGGGCAACATTTCTGTAAAGTTTCATGAAAATCTATTCAGTAGTTTCAGAGGAGTAGTCGCTACAAAAAAAAAGTTAACGGACGGACGGACAGACGGACGACGGACGCCGCACCACGGCATAAGCTCTGCTGATCTCTGATCAGTAGAGCTAAAAACTACGATCTTTCCCCTTCCCATAAGTCGAAACTCCTTCCCACAAAAGTAAAAAACGCCACTGTAACATATATAAAAACAACATTAAATGTAAACACCATTCTTTACAGAATTATGAGAGTTGGTATATATCACAATACAGAATATATATAAATAGATCATTACACAGTTTATTAATGTAATATTGCATATAAGAGTATGTTTAATCAGTGACTTAAGAATATGTTGTCTTAATTCTCTGCTTCAATACAATTAATGTTTAAAACATCAAGTGTTTAGACAATGTTTTCCAGAAACTGTTTTTGTATGTCTTTTACCAGCACATACGAATAGTTTTAGAATAATAATAGAAGTGAAGGCTACCTTTGCTATGGTACAACATGACGACCGTTGCTATGGTACAACATGACAATCATTGCTATGGTACAACATGAATGTGAATGGGTTGTGTGGGTTTGGGGGCACAGGATTTTGGCTGTTATGTTAAGTTACAGGGAATGACGTTTGATCTTTAGACTATGACCTTCACCTTTACATATGGGTGTGATCATTCATGAGACTTGTGTCGTGACTCTGTATATATTGAAAATTTGATGAAGATTACTTTTTAACTGAGGCTATGAACTTTACAATGACCTTGACCTTTGTTTCTGAGGTCACATGGTTTGTCATGGCGTGTATATATTTAAATTTTGATGCAGATATGCAGTGAAAAGGTTACAGGGAATCTTAAGTTTTCATAACCATTATGGATGGCGACACGTCAAGACGACACGGACACAGCAATACTTAATTATTGCCGAAATACGTCAGGCTATGCAGGCGACAAACTGGGGTCGTCTTCCACCCCACCCCACTTCACTAATAATAGTTTCCTTTATCCAGAATCACAAAAAAGTAGTGTAAAATGTGAATGTAATCATTACTTGACCTTAGTAAGCTCTTTCGCTGCCGCAGCCGCAGCCGAAAACACTGATTTTTACGATCAGTGTAAACCCAGATCAACATACACATACATGAAGGCTGATCAGAGTTACCACTGTTCGCCACTCAGCAAACAAAATTTTCCATAACACTATGCATGTTATATATATAAAATATTATCGAAAGGTTTGAATTCAAATTTAAGCAGACGATATTTGAAAGGCGGCAAAATGGTTAGATAAGATACAATCAAGTCAACTTGTGTTAGTATATTACTCTAAATAAACAGGTAGGAATATGGTCGGATGTTAATAGTGAATAATGGGGGTACTTCAGGCTTTTTCTAGAAAAATCTGGAATTCAAGAAACAAAAACAATTCATGAGAACAATGTCATCAATGTAAACATGGTGTTATTACTGTGTTGTCCAGGCATAATGGCACCTGTTACTGTGCAGTATGAACTTCCTTGTTAATAAGGGGTCATATTTCTTGTTAATACGGGGCCATATTTCTTGTTAATAAGGGGTCATATTCAGGCACCTGTTACTGTGCAGTATGAATTTCCTTGTTAATAAGGGGTCATATTTAGGCACCTGTTACTGTGCAGCATGAATTTCCTTGTTAATAAGGGGTCATATTTAGGCACCCGTTACTGTGCAGTATGAATTTCCTTGTTAATAAGTGGTCATATTTAGGCTCATGCAGTCATTATGTACTGGCCCTTTACAACAGAAAGTATAAGTATTTGTAAATTTTAAGTCGACCCATTAAACCCTCACAAAAAGCCTGAAGATTTCCCATTAGGAACAAAACAAAACGAAAATAAAGCATTTAACAAACCAATTATAAATGCAGTTTGTGTTAGTATGAGGTTGTAACAATGCAGAATAAACCAAGTTCAAGACATAGGAATACCTTAATTAAGCCTAGGCAATTTGATTATTTCTGATAACTAGAGCATTTACCAAACAATAGCGGCTTGAAGACTATGTAATTTATACATTAATTTGCTAAGTGTTCTTTTATCTTTATTGTTATTATTTATGGAGACAGATATGACTTTATTTTATTTTTAAAAACAAACATTATCACAATTAAAGGGAATGTTGGCATACAGCCAAACAATCTTAATTACTTAATTAGAGCTCTGATAAAAAAAAGAAAAGGGTGGATGAATTTTAAAAATCGGATGGTAAACACAGAAGGTATGATCATTGGAGGACTCTTAAATAAAGACTGCTGGAAGCGGCCATTTTGAGAACTATGACATCATAGAGTCATGACCAGTAAAGGATTTTTCACTCATTTGCAGTTATTGTTTTAGGTTTTAAATGATATTTATCAATGTGTCACACATGGTGATTTAGAAATCTGACTACATTATGGCAGTTTTCATATCCGTTTCAGAACTTTTAAATGTATGACTATGTATACATTCTCTTAAAGTCTCTACACTAATATGTGTGATGGTTGTGTATTACCCACAAAGTGTATTTAAAGATGTATCCATTAAATATTAATCAAATTAAAATACAACTAAACATTTAAACAAAATCAATCAAAACCTTTGGAAAAGCAGCTATATGTTAATTCTTAGCCTTTGCAGCCAGTGTAAACCCAGATCAGCCTGCGAGTGTGAGTAACTCGCAGGCTGATCAGGGTTTACACTCTCTGGCTGCTCATCAGTCATTTAACCAAAACACTCCTTTGTAACATAAATGGAATGGTCCAAATTTAAAGACAAGACAGTCCATTATACATTCATAGAGGGCTAAAGGTCTGGGGTTAATAAAGTTTGCAGTAACAAAGAAATACTTCTTTTAAACAGTAAACATTTCAGACTATGGTTGCCAAGTCAAATTAATATAATAATTATATACATGTGTATGTACTATGAACCTTTTATGCTTTTGGTGTCCCATATTTATACTTTTAAATACTTTTTTATCCATGTACTAATTGTTGTTTGTTTACAATGCGTGTTTTGCACTGAGTTTTGTGAATGTTATATAATTATATACATTTTCTGTTAGACTTATGCATATTCCTTAATTTATATATATACCGGTAATAGAAGTAAAATTAAAATCTGCAGTTCTCTTGTTCTGCACTGATTTTATTGCTTAGAGAAAAATTGAAATATTAATAATATGTATATTTCGGCTATATAATAGCAATAATATTTAACTCACTTATAATTACGCAATGTGATATTGTCGACTGTTGAGATATAACTGTTTGACAACCATAATCTTATTAATAAGGTATAACATCTGTTTGTACTATGAACAATTGACTTGTTCAATTGATGATTGAATTTTCGCTGTAAAATTCTCTTCTTTAATAATGGCAGCTGTGACACAAATATGTTTTTTTTCAGAAGAGAGAAAACTGTCACAGTGAAACTGAGAACTTATTAAGGAAAAATATAGATCAACATGTTTCCGAAAGTGAGAAATTCATATATATGTTAACCTGATAATAATTATCATTTCTGATCATTGATATATCAGAGTGTATAAATGATTTTTATCAAAAGTTGTTTATGTTTTTATCCTGTAACAATAACTCATTTAACAATTCAACTGTTCATAGTGTTCCTCAATTAATTTTTACTTTGAGTTTCCATGGCAATCGTTCATATTTAGTAAAATAAATATTAAAATCTACTTCTTTTTTTTTTAAATTTAAAAATTGATAGCCTGTGGAAATCTCAAAAGTATTACATTAGGCCATAATAAATGTATTGCAGTTTCTCATCCAAATTTATTTCAAAATGAGGGCGGGGGTGAAATTTTATTTTATTTTTTATTTTATACGACAAATGGAAAATGTCCTCGGCACAAGTCAAAAATAGTAAAAATTCTACTGAGTACTTCCAAGATTGAAAACACAATTTTAATAGTGTTTCATACTTTCAGCAATTTTTTTTTTTAAGAAATAAAAATTACCGGGGCGGCATAAAAAAACGGGGGAGGGATGGGATGAGAATCTAGCAATTAATTTATTATGGCCTTAATAGAAAGTGTCAGAGACACGCCATTACAACGATAGCAATACCTTCGTTAGTTTCTGAAAATAAATGTAATGAGAATGTCACATGAGTCCTGCATTGATGTTAGAAAACATGATGTATGTCAACAGTGAATATCTAATAATGACAATCTCTACAAGTACTAATACAATACTAATAAATATGGCACCAATCATTTTATTCCAGCCAAGTTTTTTTGAGGGAAGATCCTGGGTCAAGAACCTGAGGAAACAAATTTGAAATTATTTTCATAGGATGACCCAGTTTTTTTCTTCTTTCTGTGACAGTTGTATTAAAAGTGATGCTTTTCAATTATAGATCACAGATCCAAGTCAGTTGGAGAAGGGGCCCTAGCCTTTTTTTGTGGGGAAAAAAAGCGTGATTTTCCAACTTTTGAGGAAATTTGGTCGCAATAAATTGTTGCTAAAAAAGTTATATCTACCTTTCTTATGTATAAATTTACTTGCACAAACATTTAAAGAAGAGAAAAACAGTAAAGGGAAACAGTAATTTTTATTCATTTTAATTTACAATTTCCTCACTATTTTTGTTTTTATGTTGCTTTCACTATCTGGTGTTGCATTATTTGTCTTCTTACAGAAATGTTTTATCATTTTGCTGCTTGTAATCTTTTTTTCCCAGTCCGAAACTATAAACAATCTGTTTTTGACACCGTACATTTATAAGTTTGCATGATTGTCATAAAGTCGTAAAAAGACGCATTCCCAACATCTCGATTACCACGTGGATGAATGATCCCGAAGAATGACAGGATTTGTCGACTATCTACGATTTGGTCATCGCATGAACGGATGATACAATGAAAATAGTCCTAATCATCGACCGATTGATTGTAAATACAAAAGTCAAGACCGTTTGTGTAACTGAAAGCGTGTGACCGTAATTATTATTTTTTTAGTATTTCTGACCGTCCGCATTTAGTTTGTTGATTTATTACATTTCTATGCGTGAAAGATCGGGATTTCTCAGTGCAAGAATATTCATAATCGCTAAATAATAATAACTAACTCAGAACACAATAATAACTAACGTTGCTAACTCAGAACACAATAATAACAAACGTTGCGATGTCGAGTCGTGACATCAATAAAGTGTTGCTGACGTAGACGTCATTCGCCGATAACGTTCAATAAAAGCGTATATTTGTTTGCAAAAACGTAATTTAAAATGTAATAAATAGATTATTTAACGCTGGGATCGATTATTGGGTAATCCTTCACTTGATGGTAGACGTGCTTTGTTTTTTCACTCACTCGCATGCGCTCGTTCGTGAAAAGAACCACACGTCTACCACTCGTGAATATATAATCGATCCCAGCAGTTAAATAATCTCTATATAATAATGAAGTTTCCCTCTTTGTTTATCTTTGTTTATTAATAAAATATATTGTCTTTCTGCCTTGCTATATATCTTGGATAGAAGGTGTTCCTGTCTCAGCCAATCAGAAACCTTCCCAGTGTATCGGCAAAAATCAAAACTTTTTTCAGGAGGACTGTTCTTGATGTTTGTCTTGAAACCAAGCAAGCGCTGCGGATGATCTAGACTAAAACAAGCAAGCATCGCAGATGATATAGACTACGATGAAAACTAAGAAGATTCATAAAAAAATGTGATGTACCGGATTGCGACACCACCCCACTCCCCGACATACCTCCCATTGAATTCCTAGCATTGCCATACCTCAATCCGATGGGAGATTACACTAGAGCACTCTCAAGCAGATTTCTAACATTTTGTAATAGGACTCAATTGGGGGTATGTAAATAGATAGGTTTATAAGCGTGTTACTACTGTCTCGCCGCAGAGCTAGTTTTTATGGTGGTATTGGTAGAGCGTCCGCTTCACATGCAAGCGGTCCCGGTCCCGAGTTCAAACACGCTGAGTGCCTTAAATATTTATATAATATTTCATTGTAATATTTCCTGTCCGATTACATAGGTGGAGAATCCGGGTAGGCATAATTGTATGAGGTAATTCACAGATGCCGAGATATTGTTGCTGTCTGTATGTGTTGTGTGATATTTGAAGGTTTTAAATATCAAAAATAAAAAGGTTGGAGGTATGTAAATAGACTCAGTTAGGGGTATGTAAATGGATAGGTTTATAAGCGCGTTACTACGGTCTCGCTGCAGAGCTAGGTTTTATGTTGATATTGGTAGAGCGTCCGCTTCACATGCAAGGGGTCCCCGCAGAGTTCAAACCCGCTGAGATCCTTAAATATTTATATGTAATTTTTTATAGTAATTTTTTCCGGTCCGATTACATTGGTTGAGAATCCAGGTAGGCATTGTATGAGGTTCTTCACAGATGCCTAGATCATTGTATATGTTACTGTCTGTACGTGTTTTGTGATATCTGAAGGTTTCAAATACCAAAAATAAAAAGGTTAGAGGTATGAAATAGGACTCAGTTGTGGGGTATGTAAATAGATAGGTTTATAAGTGCGTTACTACTGTCTCGCCGCAGAGCTAGCTTTTTGCGTTACTACTGTCTCGCCGCAGAGCTAGCTTTTATGGTGATATCGGTAGAGCGTCCACTTCACATGCAAGGAGTTCCGAGTTCAAATCCGCTGAGTGCCTTAAATATTTATATGTAATTTTTCCTGTCCGATTACACAAATCCCCCTTCCCCTTCATCACTTGAAGAACGGGGGAATTTTATAAATTACAAATGTCTGATCAAGTGACAACATTTGTTCTGACATTAGAGCTTATGTTGTGACAAGGGTGTAGAGAGAATCCGCATCGTATGATCTGAGTTCGTATCCCGGCGGAGGCTTATAATGATAGTGGTTTCAGACTTGGTGAAAAACAGAAGTAAATACATTGGAATCTATTGGAAAACAGTGCGTATGCCATTATGAATTTAATATTTAACAGAGTCGTGTTATATATGCATATCTGTATTTTAATGTAATCAAATAATTCTACCTGCAGGCATCGCGTTAAGGTGAATATGACCTCTGCAAAATGAGAATATCTATAAAAATGTTACTGTGTTCATGGGCGCGGCCATTTGCAAACGTAACCATAGAAATTCATGCAAAGCTATTTTTTTAATGTACTTGATTTGTAACTTATTATCTTTTGTCTTTATTATTACTTTTCATAACAAAAAACAACTTGTTATCTATGAAAAACAACTTGACGGATGTTTATCGTTATAGAAAATAATTCGAAACTAAAAAGGTGACTGTTGACATTGAATTCGAAAACGAGTCAAGGTTTTCTGACGGTCACCAGGGCGAGCAGCTCGAATAAAAACATGTTTCGTCCAGTGTCAGTTGCTCGTCATGTCATCCAGAAAAATGTGCAAAGAAGAGCAATTGCATCAATCTCGCGTTGTTGCAATTCTAATCCAGTTAAATCGGAACGAAACATAAGGTAGATCGATTCATAGCTTGCATGTCATTGGTTTTCGCGATTAGTTCAGTAAAAAAACATTTTCAGTAAAATTGGTCATATACCACTATTGCATTTCCCATAGGCCTCCAATATAGCCTTTTGGCCTACAACCCCTATTCCTATATCCGAATGGATGATAAAACCTGACTTTGTTTAAAGAACTATCTTAGAGACACTCAAAAATGACCAGCAAATTGGGGGATAATCTGATGCTTTCAGCCTCTAATAGTTCACTGAAGGTGGCCACCCCCAGAATGGCAGTCAAGAAATTTAATTTTTGCAAATATACTCTCAGTAAAATTGTATCCATAAAAATGCAAATTTCAGTCAAAATATCCAAAATCAACATGTTTTGTGATGGAAACATAATATTTTGATGTTTTTTGGGGAGTTGTTATGATTTGGGTAATTTAATCCAATCAGAATCTACCTTACAATCTGACTATATGCCCTAATAGCAATCAGAAGCCCCAAATCAATAGTGGTATCTGACCAATTACATAAGAGAGGGTAATTTTTCAAGGTGCCTATTTTTTTTTATCTGCAGTATACTTTTGACTTTTTGGAGGAAAAGTAGATCATGAGATTACGTCAACAATTGTGCAGACACAGCTGTCAAAACTCTTAATCAAATGAAAAAGTGGTTTTAATTGGGATCCTTCAATAAACCTTTTATTGAAGGATCCTGTTTAAATCAAGTTTTAAGGAAAGGAAGATTATTAAGTCTAGGTCCCCAGCATGGGTTTGACTTATTGGAAGATAGATAGATTATGGAATAATGAAATTGACTAAAATATACATGGTCAGTTTTTTATTTGTATAATACCTCTTGTATCTCCATTTCTGTTTTTATTGTCATGTTGACACTAACTGCAGGAGTTTCTGTCAAAATATCAACTGATCATATGCAGTTGAGGACGCATTCTTATTTCCACAGTTTAGTTGTGTTCGACTTCAGGTTGTGTACGAAAAAGTGGTTGTGCCAGGATAGTGCATTCTATTACACGTCTACGAGCGGCGAGACAATTTTTGATATGTGGCGTCCTCCGACGTGTATACACGTTTTTCTGTGCTATACATAAACAGTCAATTTAAACTGATGTACTGAATTTTATAAATGTACAACTTACCTAAAGTGAAGAATGATCATGTGTTATCCATTTTACACTAAAATTTTAATCCTGAAAACAATTTGATAAGAAATGCATTAGTTTAAATCTAGGTACTATGGATTGTTTGAACGGCAAAACATAGGTGTCTTGCGCAGTGACGTCGTACAAGAAATGTTTACACATGGCCAGATTAAATGCACATATAAATAAATAATTGTGAAATATATACAGTCAAAGCTCTAACCTTAAACAGTTATGTTTTTCATAACCTCACCTGTGACTGTTATTAAAAAAACAACTAAAACTGGGATAGTAACCAGAAGCAGTTACTACCACAAAATCATTCAAGTTTAGATGCATTCTATCTTCTGTACAGGAATTTTCCCTATATATATATAATTTCAGGTCTTTTTCTGCCCATTTTGGGAAAAAGACCCTGGACAAATTGGGAAAATTTATTTACGCCGTAAATTTTGCCCAATTTGGAAAAAATTTAATCGCTTTACGTCTCAAATTGGGAATTTTCATAAGTTAGTTGTACATAAATATCAGGTTGTTTTAATTGCCTGGTTTCAATACATGATACATGATTTAAATATTGTCATTTTTACAGTATTTCCTTGTAAACATTTGTATATTTGACCTGACTTTGTAAAAAAAAAAAATTCAAAAGGAAGGGGAATTTTATTTCAGAATTGGGAAAAAACAACCATATTTGGCATTGGGAACGGGTCCGATAGTCGGACCCGTGAGAATAGTAGAAAAAGGCCTGAATTTTCTCCAGGTAGGGTGATTATTCAACTTTACAACCATGCAATAAAATTCTATGAGCATCGATGAAAATCCAATGCACAAGGCCTCTGAAGTTACCTACTGTTATGCAACAAAATTCATTAAAAATCACTTTGTAGGCACCAACATGACAATTAGTGAACAACAGCTAATTGGATCTTGATAAAAATGTAATAAGTATTCAGACATAAATAAACACTGCACATTTGGCAACTATTTCGATTTATTAGCAAATGATCTTGGTAACTGATTTAGGTTACAAATGGTTATTAGGGAAAAGCATCTGCTACTCTAAACCAAAGGGAGATAATAATTTGGCATTTTAATAACTTCCAGCAGTTATAAAACTTGTAACTGTTTTAGGTTAGAGCTCTGACTGATATATGCCTGATATGTTTATTAATGTAAATATATCTAAATTTGTCACCAATGTGATATTCAGTTGAAGATTATTTATTTATTGATTGGGTAAGAGCCTCCATCTATAAACATCTGTATCTAAATAAAGCACTTCAGACATCAAATAAATGAGACTAACCTCTTGTCAGATTCACTTCTAATCTGGTTCTCCTCCCAGCTCTAGTCTGATTCTCCTCCCACTCCCACCTGTAGTCTTGTTCTCCTTCCCCCTGTAGTCTGGTTCTCCTCCCAGCTCTAGTCTGATTTTCCCACATCTAGTCTGGTTTTCCCACATCTAGTCTGGTTTTCCTCCCACCTGTAGTCTGGTTCTCCCACATCTAGTCTGGTTCTCCTCCCACCTGTAGTCTGATTTTCCCATAGTCTCGGCCAGCTAGACCGTATCATGCATATGTCTTACTTGCAGATATCGGTCTGGGCAGATTAGGCCAATTAAAGCGCCCACTAACGATTAGTCCAATTTATTCGCGCGTTTTTTCACGTGCATATAGTTGACGTTTGCGTGACATGTTGTAAATAAACGTACAACGTCAATTGTTGATGCATCTGTTACCATTTTTGACGTTACATTCTGCTTCTCAAAAGTTGAAAGTAAGAAATTATTATGAAATTAATTTAGAAATAAGTGTTTTGAAAGTCTCGTTGAATCTCTCAATATCTCGCCAAAATCGTCCAAAACGAGAGGGCGATTTTAAACGTCGTAGTTTCCCCAGGCCCTGGTTCTGGATCCGTGTAGCATAGCGTAACGAAGAAATCAGAAGCGGGCCGGGTGACCGAGGCTAATTTTCCCACATCTAGTCTGGTTCTCCTCCCACCTGTAGTCTGGTTCTCCCATATCTAGTCTGGTTCTCCTCCCAGCTCTAGTCTGGCTCTCCCTCTACATCTAGTCTGGTTCTCCTCCCACCTCTAGTCTGGTTCTCCCCCTACATCTAGTCTGGTTCTCCTCCCAGCTCTAGTCTGATTTTCCCACATCTAGTCTGGTTCTCCTCCCACCTGTAGTCTGGTTCTCCCACATCTAGTCTGGTTCTCCTCCCAGCTCTAGTCTGATTTTCCCACATCTAGTCTGGTTCTCCTCCTACCTGTAGTCTGGTTCTCCCACATCTAGTCTGGTTCTCCTCCCAGCTCTAGTCTGGTTCTCCCCCTACATCTAGTCTGGTTCTCCCCCCACCTCTAGTCTGGTTCTCCCCCTACATCTAGTCTGGTTCTCCTCTCAGCCAATATGTTCGCTTTGTGTGAAGTTATAAGGGGACGAAATATATTTTACTGTATACTCGTCCTAGTGGCATTGACATGTTACTCGTCCTTATAGGATGTTTACTCGTCCTGCTCTGATTGTAAAAGTTCTTAAATCAAAGTAGTCAGATACCATCATCCTACTAAACACTATTATATATAAATTAAACAAAGGGAAACATCATAATGTGTGTTTTTTTCATAATAATGTATTTTTTTTTTTTATATAAATCAATGAAATTTATGAAACTTTGTAGTATAGATTACTATATTCATATTCTATAGTTCACTACAGTCTGATCATGGCCATTACAGTAACTCTGGCATGGTATATATTTCTTTTCCTGTGAAAAAATTCCCTCTTAAAAAAACCAAAAACATTTTTTATTAGAAAATGTTAAACTCCAATACAGGAAAACAGCATACTTTTTGCAATTCCCCTTCCTGAAGGCCCTGTCCCCAGTCACCTAAAAGCTGACTAGTGCCCTTAAAGATTCCCCCCGTTAAAGTGTTATTTGTATAACAACAAATACCGTAACGTTCGCGCTCCGTGAAATTAGAACGGGAGCCGCATTTTAGAATGTTGCGTCAATTTCCCAATATCCGGTTGACTTAAATTGCATTTTATCGCTGAATAAACAGAGTTGCGACTAGTTACTGCATTTAATCGCTTAATAAACTATGTAAGAACTATTTTCTTTATTGTTTTTTTTCTACTGAAATGTTACTCGTCCTCTCGGATGACCGATTCTGTGGCAATTTACCTTTATCTGGAAAAAAAATGCCCTGATGGCATATTTGCACGTTCAAGTCTTTATGTTTTGAATTTAGTTTAATTTTCTTCTTGGCTGTCGGTCTGTCAATGTCACCTTAACTGTTGACTCATTTTTTGATATCTGAAAGGCCTGTTCTTTCAAAGTTTTGCAACAATATATTTATGTGTACAAGGTTCATGTCATTCGTAGACATTGAACAGACGGATTAACATTCTCTTGAAATGTGGCACATTTTGGCTCCTGATTAATTATGAGTTTGAATTTTTGACTGCATACCACAAGATACAACAACAGCAAGATACAACAGTTTAATTAAAGTCAGTATGGCATATAATAAACACAAACATCAGCTATAAATAGCTATTGACCGACCAGAAATCAAAACTAGGACTTGTGGTCACCGCTACTGCTGACATAGAAATCAGAAAAGAAAACAAAAGTAAAGCTGAGATTTTAACATGTTTAAGTCGGAAAAGGAGAAACATATCGTTCAATCAAATTGTTCCTTGCCTGCAGACCTGTCACCATATAATCATATCCATTCATATCATAAATTTATAAACCCAAAATGTCCAAAAAGTACACTGGCTTGTTTTTTTGTAGGGGTCATACAGTAACACAGATTTGCTAAATAAAGTAACAAATAGATATATATATGTGTATAAAAATAATAAATTCTTTATTTCAAGTTACAACTCATTAAGATTATACAAACAATTGCACAACACTTATCTTGCATGAGGCCTTCTAATAACAACAACAACTTATAAACAATAGCAAGTGAATACATGCACGTAACATTGATACTATGTTTCAAACTGGCATTCAAAACAAGTATTCAATATTAACACAACTAAATTTGAGCAGAACACCTGTTATCTTGAAATATAATAATTTATAATTGTATTTGAAAGCATAAATAGAAACAGAAGTCCGGATATTTTCTGGGTTTGAATTCCAAGTCCGCATGGCAACATAGGTAAAAGATTGTTTTAAATATTCTGATTTAGGTCTAGGATGCTTAATGTCATGTTTAATGCATGATCTTAAATTATATATGTTATTTTTAAAAAAATGTTGTTAATTTACTTATGTATATTGGTGTAAGATTATGAATTGCTTTATAAACTAACACACCTACTTGAAATTTACATCTTGTTTCAAATGACATCCAATTTAACGCACTGAAAAGATTTGCAGAAGGTGTATGTAAAAGTGTTATCAAAATCCAGTGTGCAATGCTTTTTTGTAAAGTAACAACCTTTGTAAAATTTAATTTAGTGCAATTACTCCAGAGGATAGATCCATGATCAAATATTGGAACTAAATATGCATTATAGAAGAGCTTTTTCATATCAAGTGTCAAATATTTAGATATTCGTCTTAAAAGAGTGAATTTACTCGATAAATGATTACAGACTTTGCTTATCTGAACATCCCACTTTAGATGTTGTTGATCTATTGTAATTCCGAGAAGTTTTTGAGAAGACACTGATTGTATCCGGCAATTATCTATCGAAAGCATGAGTTTTCGGGAATGGTTTATTAGCTCTACTGGCCAAGGGCCAGCAGAGCTTATGGGATGGTGTGTTGTCCGTCTTCCGTCCGTCCGCCGTCCGTTAACTTTTGCTTGTGTACACTCTAGAGGCCACATTTCTGATGCAATCATCATGAAACTTTGTCAGAATGTTTGTCTCAATGAAATCTCGGTCAAGTTCAAAAATGGGTCATGTGGGGTCAAAAAACTAGGTCACTAGGTCAAATACTTGAAAAAACTTGTGTACACTCTAGAGGTCATATTTGTTACCCAATCTTGATGAAACTTTGTCAAATTGTTTATCTTAATTATATCTTGATCAAGTTCGGAAATGGGTCACATGAAGTTAAAAACTAGGTCACTAGGTCAAATATTGGAAAAACCTTGTGTACACTCTAGAGGCCATTTTTTTGACCCGAGCTTGATGCAACTTTGTCAGAATGTTTGTCTTAATTATATCTTGGTCAAGTTTGAAAATGGGTCACATGGGGTTAAAAACTAGGTCACTAGGTCAAATACTTGAAAAACCTTGTGTACACTTTAGAAGCCGTATTTCTGACCCAATCTTGATGAAACTTTGTCAAAATGTTTGTCTTAATTATATCTTGGTCAAGTTCAAAAATGGGTCACATGGTGTTAAAAACTAGGTCACTAGGTCAAACTTTGGAAAAACCGTGTGTACACTCTAGGGGCCATATTTTTGACCCGATCTTGATGAAACTTTGTCAGAATGTTTGTCTCAATAAAATCTCGGTCAAGTTCAAAAATGGGTCATGTGGGGTCAAATACTAGGTCACTAGGTCATATACTTGAAAAAACTTGTGTATACTCTAGAGGTCATATTTGTTACCCAATCTTGATGAAACTTTGTCAAATTGTTAATCTTAATTATATCTTGATCAAGTTCGGAAATGGGTCACATGAAGTTAAAAACTAGGTCACTAGGTCAAATATTGGAAAAACCTTGTGTACACTCTAGAGGCCATATTTTTGACCCGAGCTTGATGCAACTTTGTCTGAATGTTTGTCTTAATTATATCTTGGTCAAGTTTGAAAATGGGTCACATGGGGTTAAAAAACTAGTTCACTAGGTCAAATACTTGAAAAACCTTGTGTACACTCTAGAAGCCGTATTTCTGACCCAATCTTGATGAAACTTTGTCAAATGTTTGTCTTAATTATATCTTGGTCAAGTTCAAAAATGGGTCACATGGTGTTAAAAAACTAGGTCACTAGGTCAAACTTAGGAAAAACCGTGTGTACACTCTAGAGGCCATATTTTTGACCCGATCTTGATGCAATTTTGTCAGAATATTTGTCTCAATTATAGCTTGCTAAAATTCGAAAATGGGTCACACAGGGTCAAAAACTAGGTCACTAGGTCAAATACTTGAAAAACCTTGTGTACACTCTAGAGGCCATATTTCTGACCCGATCTTGATGAAACTTTGTCGAAATGTTGTCTTATTTATATTTTGGTCAAGTTGAAAATGGGTCCCATGGGGTCAAAAACTAGGTCACTAGGTCAAATACTTGAAAAACCTTGTGTACACTCTAGACTCCATATTTTTTTTCATTCAATCTTTACCAAACTTTACCAGATTGTTAATGTCAATAACAGCTCGGTAAAGTTTGTTTTTAGCTCTACTGGCCAAGGGCTTGGCCAGTAGAGCTTATGGGATGGTGTGTTGTCCGTTTTCCGTCGTCCGTCGTCCGTTAACTTTTCTTGTGTACACTCTAGAGGCCACATTACTGATGCAATCATCATGAAACTTTGTCAGAATGTTTGTCTCAATGAAATCTTGGTCAAGTTCAAAAATGGGTCATGTGGGGTCAAAAACTAGGTCACTAGGTCAAATACTTGAAAAAACTTGTGTACACTCTAGAGGTCATATTTGTTACCAAATCTTGATGAAACTTT
>JAWPHD010011142.1:0-86613 GCA_037043455.1 Cyrtodaria siliqua
AGGTAGCTAAAAAAAACAAGTTCGCTTTTCTACATTTTACAGGATACATTGATTTATCTTTAACAGGTTCTAAATCTACAGCATTTTAGGAAGAGATCCCAGAAAAAGGCATGTTGATATAAGATTTCTAGCTAATTCTGCCTCATTTTTACACATCATGGGTCTAATCTCCACGGGGTTGTATTTTTTGTCTAAATTTTGATAGGTGTCACGCAAACATGAAATTAAAAAAAAGTTCAATCTGGTAAATATCTATCTATCTATTGATACTGCAGCACCCCCTCACGGGGATTATGTTGCAGGTGCGCGTCTGTGCAGTGTGAGTAGTTAAGAGAAAGATAAAAATAGTTTTTAAAATCAAGTGAGAGTGAGATAAAAGTATGATAGTGTTATAATGTTTAAAAGATTGAAGAAGACAAAGTGATTTTTAAAAGTAAGAATAAAAACAAGCTTCCTGTCTATGGCATGGAGTGGGTGACTGAGCACACTGCCAGTTTTGAACGAGTTCGTTAAAAGTTAATAGCATGCAGATATTGGATTAATGAAGAATTTAAAACACAAATACATGTTGCAAAATCTTTTTTATCTCTATGCCACGAACAAAAAACATTACAATGGGACCCTATGGAAAATTAATTGTGGTGTGAGACGTCAAGGTCAAGGATAAACACATTCGCAACATCTCGTACACTGCTTCGCAGCATGATCCCGAGGAATGACGGGATTGGCCGAGCGTTTCACGATTGGGATAAAATTGTAAAACCTTCTTTTTAAGAGAGTATTCATGTTGGGGGTAAAAGGCCGTACAGTATCCTCGGTCTCAAAAATTTTCGCAAGGTTACAGCCCTATTGCAAAAAACCGGTCTGATTGGCGGAAAAAATTGTAAAAAAAACAATGCCTAATGCATACGTAAGCCTTATTTTGATTGGATGATAGACTAGGTGGGAAAATTCAATTAGGTTAAATAGAATTTGTTATTTATTTCTGATTATTATTGAACATAGCTTTCATTTGTATGATTTAGCAGAATAAAAAGGAAAGAGGGTAATTTAAATAAATTTATTTGAGGATTCTCTCAAATTGTATGGTCATGACCTCCGGACATCTAGAAGTGGCACTAAAATAGGTCAACCCCTAACACGAAGTTTCCTGTTTTACATGTATCTAAGCTGCATCTGTGTACCAGGGTAAGCAACAGTAAGCCTGGGGGTTTTTGTTTTGCATGTCAGATGGGAAAAACATTAATCAGTAAGTCTATGGAAAATGCAATAGTGGTCTATGACCTAAAACGTTATAAATCGGCGCAGTAATCAGTCAATGCTGAAAACTATTTTATTAACTAAAACAAAACAATCCAAAACTTCCCTCTTAGGTATGAAAAATATCAACACCAATGCTCCGCGATTGATTTTAACCCAACGTCCCACCATTGTTGCTACTTCGGGTGAATGAGACGCATTACTCGAGTAACCACACGTTTGTATCTCCAGTTTTATGCAATATTTTTTATGTTTTTTACCTGATTAAATACTTATAAAAGACAGTAAAATGGGGGGTAAGTTGATTAAAAACATATACTTGCTAATATTTAAGTGATTTATTTGCATCACACAGAAATTCATCAAATAAAATGTAGTTATCCTAGACAACAGCAAATTCAGCAGTTTCACTCCTCAACACAAGGTCGACCGTGACACGGACATTTAAATACACTGTGGCGTCCTAAGTACGTTTGACACATCACAACAAAAATCTCAAGTGGGTCCAGTGGCCACAAACCTTCTTCCATACACTCTCCCCACTTTTAAAAACATAAAAGGTGTGGACTGTTTTAAATGCATCTGGTGAAAATTGCCCACACACACACAACATAAATCGGTATCACTTTCATCACTGTCTACACTCTCTACACTGCTTATATAGTAAGCTGGCGGACCCGCTACAGGACTCATATGTATAGCGCTGGGGACACAAACGTTTTTCTTATTTTAACAACAGAGGTTTGGTTGCTCTACCTTTACCACTTACCTTTGTTTGTGTTGGTTTTCTTTTGCTGTGATTGATGATGCTTGATTTTGTCAACAGTGTTTTCACTTGTAAACTTCTCTCCCTGAAAACAACTATTGACAAAACCTTCCATCTTTTCTTAGGGGGCAAAATTGTTTTTCAACTATGGCTTTATCCTTATCAGCAAAGAAGTGATCAATGCTCAAAGGGTGGCAATGTAGTAAAACGGGCTCGTTTGACACCTAGGATAGGGTCAGGTGAATTGGTAACCTCGGGGAGTGTTTTGGTGCATGTTTATCGGAATATCAGTGTCAACTACTGTAGTGGACGCGGAGACATTTTTTTTCAGGTGCTGGATCATAGGATATCTCTACTGGTGGATCTGATGGACGCTGAAAAGGGATAGATTGGAGGAGAGTAGTTGGGCCAACTACAGACTTGTCAAAAGGACATATGCCAGTCTATTTAAAGGCGGACCGTAGGTTTTTCGGGGGGAAAAGACCTTTGGAATATGATTTACGGGCAAGACTTGCAATGTTTTCTTTGTTAAGACTTACATGGGTTTTTCCTGACAAAGGAATGGTACTCTTTTGTTCAAAAGTTTGGATAATGAAACCATAACAACCAACATCTAGGGGCTGAAGTATGTGGCTTGCATGCGCAGGTAGAACAAAGAGTGCTATCCCCCTTTCTTTGGCCCACTCGATTAGAGAGATGTTAATGTGAGATGTATGGCCGTCATATAGTACAATTACCTTTTGAGAAGGGACTTAGACCTTGGACATATTTAACAAAATGTGTTTTTCATGTATTTGTCAAAGATTTCAGAGTTAGACCACCCCGACTTGCTAACAGTACCATGGGTTCCAGGGGTAGTGCCATCCAAAAGCTCAGATTTCATCCTCGAACCTGAAAAAAAAAAACAATGTATGGCGGTATTGCGTTCCCATGCGCATTATCAGCACCAATTATCGTGATTGCTTCAGACCTTTCATTGTTGATTGCATTTGGCTTTAATTTTTTTTAAGCGACAACATTTGGGAGAGTGTGACTAAAATTGATAACGTTTCTCATCAATGTTGTAAGTTTAATATGCAATGTTTTCTCAAGCGTTTCGTACAACTCTCTAAAATACATGTTAACACATTCTACTGATGATGCTGCTGCTCGCACTTTAGACAGAGATCGGGGTTTCTGAAGTTTGAGCTCTGGCCACCTTGTCATGAAGTTGTTTATACCATTGCCCCGACAAAATATGTCCCTTCTCCCTCTGGCCAGCGGCAACTGTCAGGTCTGTCCCAAGGTCAATAACTTCCTGTCGGTTGTAACCATATCCATATCTGAAAAATTAATCAAATTATTTAGATCCTCGTTACTTGAGCAACAGAGGTAAGACTAGAGATATACTGATATATTTGTTTTTAAACACTGCATTATATTGTTCTTTTTTGTTAAATGCCTTTTATATAACTTTTGACAATAAAAAATATAGTCCACTTTTTATTTTATTTTTCATATAACTATATCAAATGTGTAAATGCTTTATATATGTATGCAGACCTTGCAATTGATTTAATATGGTCAACCATCTTCTCGTGTTCTGCACTTAGCAAGGGTGGAGGTCCTGATCTAGTGGTCTCTAAACCAACTGCACCTCTAACTCGATCATACACAGTAGATTTCGGTACGCCATACTGTCGAGCTGCAGCTCCAGTGGAGAGTTGTTTCATCACAACCTTTCTGTAGGCCTCTGAAAGAGTACAACCTATACTGGTTGTCCTATTGGAACGTTGCTAAAAGAAACAGAAAACGATTTTTTCAATAGTAATTCGCAGCTAGTTTGTTCATGGGTGTAGCTTACAGTCACATGATATAGTCACATGTCAACAAATATTTTGTATGGTAAACGCTGAAGGAAAATGGAAGTTGTTATAAACAAATATTAAAATAATGCATTGATTTAATTGGATTTTTATTAAATAACGTTTTGGAAGCAAATACTTTCGTTTTTTAGCTGAATTCTCCACATTTTCAAAAGTAAACAAACGTGTCACGGTGTTGAGCAGACGATCAACAGAGAATGATGACGCAATGTGCGTAAATACTACCGCAATACGTCATATACGGGTATGTTCGATTTCACAAGGTGTGCGAACAGATTTCTTAGGAGTTCATCCGTGGTGGGGTAATTCGGTGTGCACATGCAATACTAAAACATAACTCGTTCTTATTAAATTATTTCCTGTGTCAATATATTCAATGCATCGTTATTGTTATTTATATTTGTGAGCCGCGCCACGCAAAAAGGGTCCTTAGCGTAAATTCTGACGTTCTATGTACTTTTAAAAGGGTCTCCAAAGGGTCGTGAATCCCTAAATATATTAGGATTATATGCACACCGAATAACCACACCGCGGATGAAGTCCTGAAAAATCAGGAGGGCACCTGCCGAATATCAGTGATGAATTTGAAAAATTCGAAATGACGTCAGTATGCAGAAGCAAGATGTCGTGTTGATAATGATTTTTCACATTTATTTCTTGGCACTCTTGTAGATCTTTTTAATTTTTTATTATCAATTAATATTAGAAACATTTCTTTGCAGGCATATATACTTATTTTAAATGATGATATTTTTTATTTGATTCACTGCGGTAAAAACAAATCTTGAAATAAGGGAGCAAACTTTGTTCAAAGTATACTGTGAGGGTCTAGAGGCGGTACCGACATAACTTTGCTATAGTGTGACCACTGTTCAAAGTATACTGTGAGGGTTTAGAGACGGTACCGACACATTAAATACAAGATAATTGCAGGCTAGAAAAAGAGAAGTATGCATATGCTATCTACGTATTGCACACACAAACATGTAGGCCTAACGAGTCCACACAATAGCGCATGAGTGTGTTTCAGGGGTCTAAATCTCGGTAGGCCCATATATTGATGTATATAGGGCCTACCGAGATAATAATACATTAATAGATTTGAAAAATCAACACAGCTTTTAACTACCATCTCATGGATAATTTTAATGCTGCGATAAAGGCTTGTGCATCTTTTCAAATGTGAATGCAACTCTTAAGAGAAATCCTAGAGAAGTCCTGAAAACGCGTAACATTAACAAAATACTCCTCTTTTCAGATTCGTGTACAGATGGTATGGCAGCTTTTATTGGTTTTGATGAAGAGTCATCGCTTGCACTTGAGCAGAACTTCTTTCCTGTCCTGTACCCTTCGTCATATAGTGATGACGAGGATGGTGATCATGTTATTCGCCACTCACAGGATAGTAACAGTGAGGATGAGATTTCCTTCCAAATTGAAAACCCGCCATTAAATACCGCAGAGTTAGCAGCCGAATTCTTCGAATCATAGATTACTCCGCCAGCAGACGACACCTCGAATGTCATATCTCACGTCTTTATTGCAACCGATCCAGACGCGCTTTTGATTGACGAGAAGCTGAGGGCGGGATGTAAATGTGCAAATCGGAACTGCTATTCAAATTTTGACTTTTCAGTATTGTATGAACACATATTAAATATGAGGGACTATGATAAGAATGAAAAAGATGCTTATTTGATTGCTAAACTCGATCAATCTCTTATCCGATCAAATAAAAGATCTGATAAAGACAGAGTTAGACAGAAGTTTAGGTATTCATTTAACGAAATCGCCATTTGTGAAGACTGCTTTATCTTTATACATGATATAGGAAATAAAGCGTTTAAAAATCTAAAGAAGCACTACAAATTGCACGGAGTTGAACAGCGGGTTCATGGAAATAAAGGACGCAAAGCTTCAAATGCTTTTAAGTACAATGACATTGAAAATGTTGTAAAATTCATAAATAAGTATGGTGATGACAACGGTATGCCTATGCCAGCGGCCCCCAGAGGCAGGAAAGATGTACCCCCTCTCTTCTTACCAGCATACGAGACAAAAGTAAAAATTCACGCTGTTTACAAAAAATCATGTGACGACACCGGGAACAAGTCGGTAGGACTCAGCTTATTTAAAAACATTTGGAGTTACACGCTACCGCACATAAAGATAATAAGACCAAGAAGTGATTTGTGTTTTGCTTGTCAAAAACATAGAGACAAGGTCTCAAATACAGCTACAGAAGAAGAAAAACTCAGATCAACAACTGCCTATACAGATCATATTACTAGCGCCCCAATCGAACGGAACTTTTACAACGATCTGATAAATAATGCAAAAGAAGAAATATCAACCACTCAAGTAAAACAAGGGCAACACGAAGCCAACAGCAATAATTTAAATAACGTACATTATACCTTTGATTTTTCCCAATTATTTTCCCTGCCCCATTTTTCACAGCAGGCAGGACCGCTTTATTTTATCACCCCAAAAAGAGTACAGTGTTTCGGTATATGTAATACAGCAATTCCTGTTCAAACTAACTTTTTAGTTGGAGAGCATGAGACTATTGGCATTGACGGAACTAAGTGTCACGGACCGAATACCGTGTTATCCATGTTGCATGCCTATTTAACAATGAAATCCTATGGTGAAAAATGTGTACACTTTCATTGCGACAATTGTGCTGGTCAGAATAAGAACAAATCAATGCTTCACTACTTTACCTGGCGATGTGCTCGTGGTTTAAATACCTCAATAAATATACATTACATGATTGTTGGGAATACGAAATCATTGTGTGATGGCTGCTTCGGATTAATACGAATTAAATATATTAGAAGTGATTGCCAGTGCGTGCAACATCTAAAAGACATTGTTGACCAGTCAGCAGTATGTAATGAAGTTTTTAACTCGCCATATCAATGGTATGACTGGGATACATTTTTTAATAGATATTTTACGGGTCTAAAAGGTATTTCCAAGTATCATCATTTCAGACTAAGTGATGAACTCGGTATCGTCTATGCAAGGGCAACACTTGAATCAACAGAAACGAGGATCGACCTGAAGAGAAAAGACGTCAATTTTGTGGAAGTTTTGAACAATATGCCACCTATTATCAACCCTGGCGGTCTATCACATGAAAGAAAAAAATATGTGTACAAAAATGTCCGGAAGTTTTTAAGTCCACAGTTCCAGGACAGCGAATGTCCACCGTATGAGTAATTGTACTTACATGTATACTGAACAAAAACAGAAACTTCCGATTTTTTGCTCGTATTTCCGTAGGCCAGTTTTAGAGGGCGTATAAAAGCTTGAACAGCGTTTTTCTTGTATTTTAATCAGCAATCAACATCAGTTTCTTTTTTTGTTCAGTATAGTAGAGAACACGCTGTTTTGTAACGATAATGGCATTTCCTGAAAATAAATTTACGTATCTCAAACAATATAATTTGCTCATTAAGACTGTGTGTATACACGAAATTGATAACCTGACAATTATAGTATTCTTACCTTAATAATTGTTTTCCGTTATTATATGAAATTATGATTGCAGCAATGCCGATGCATTCGTTCAGAAGTATGAGTAGTCGAAGGAGATAACAAAATATACTATAAATGTTATTTTATGTCAGCAATTTCATTTCAAATAATTGATTACTAAATATATCAACCGGTGTATATTGAATTACAAATTGACCTCTAGGGCACGTATTCATAAAGCAACTTAAGTAGGACATATTTAATACTTAAGTAACATTTTTAGCTTTTATATATTTTCAAATAACCTGTTTAACCTCTCACCGACACTACGGAGCACCTATTTTGAGATACAGTTTTAGCTGTGGGGTTGATTAATCCACAGCACAATTAAAGAAAATGTCTTCAAACGATAGAAAAAGGTGTTTAAAAATTTGATAAATGTTGACTCAAGTTAAAATATTACTCATGAAGCTTTATGAATACGGAACCAATACTATATAATATAATTATAGTCAAATGCTTCCTTTATGACGTAACAAAACAAACATTTTACAATAAAGACTCTGGTGATACGCCGAATTCATGACGAGCAATTGAACACATTTAGACTTATGTAGCTGAGGGCCGTTACGTAGTCAGCGGTGTAAAAATAGGGTAGGTCTTGATTTTTTTAAATCTAAGATGGTGCATTCATGGTTAATTTTGGGATACATAAAAAAAGGTCGTGACCATTCCGAGGCTTTACCAGCAATGAAAAGATGATCTATAAGAGCAATTCTTGAAACTTTAAAATTATGCGAAAAGTTAGCCTTTCATTAAATCAATTTCAATATTTCAATAAATAAAAAAAAAAAAGCGTGCTGCATTGGAGACTTGAACTCGGGCGCAAGTTTGGTAAGCAGGCACACTTACCACTACACCACGGGGCTCGTCGGTTTTGTCTGCCATGTGTATGCAATTATACCTACCAACGTCGGAATGACGTGTGCGTATATAACGTTTGAAAACATCAGTTGCGGATCCAGGGTGGGTTGTTGTTCGCATGTGTTTATTTACAAACTACAAAAATAGATATTTTGGCGTCATGATGCTTATGGATTTTACTGCATAAAAAAGATCAGGAGTGTTTCCATTTTTCAGTTCATTTACAATTGTTATGTGGTAGCAAGGACTGTAGATAGACGTACAAACGGGTCATGGTGGGAGGCATAAATATAACATTGTGTAACCAAAGCTATACTATAAGTTAGAATTTGAATGAGTTTAGATACTGCATGACAACAGAGACTGAGTAGATCCATCTATACCATATACCCTCGGTATCCTGAGTAGATCCATCTATACCATATACCCTCGGTATCCTGAGTAGATCCATCTATACCATATACCCTCGGTATCCTGAGTAGATCTATCTCTACCATACACCCCCGGTATCCATATAATATCAACGCGGGTCGAATAAGGCCGCACGCGGTTAGGGGAAAGACGCGCCATATTTCAGGCACGCTCAATATTTGTTATTAGGTCTGTGGGCTATATAATGTCGTAATAATTTCGGTGGAAAAATACACGACAGTGCCCATGATGTTCTTTGTATCTTGATGTAAAACATACCATTCAGTACATTTCTTTGAATGTATCGTGCAATAATACAGCAATAACACACAAAGACTTTTATCTTTATTCGGATATGTATAGATTTGCGTTTGTTCAGTTCACTCGAATAGAATAAGTTTTAATTTCATGTGAATTATAAATGAAACGCGCGATTTCATTGGTTCTTCTCATGAATATTGATTAGATGAAAGGTCAATCTGAGGTGACCCGGTATGTAATATGGTCAGATCTAAATAGCGGAAAGTAGTGGAGCGAATATTTTGGATCTGATTTTAATGAGATTGTCTACCTACGATACTAATATCGATCGATCGAGTGCGTTAATAATAATTTTGTTGGCGTAAAAACGTAGAATAACAGATTAGAACCTAAATATACGTTTTTACTAGTAAATCAATCTTTTCAGTAAAGCATTTTAGTAAAAACACATACTTAAAGGCATCGCGTCATTCAACTGACTTACCGCATTCACAACGTATATCTCTGTCTACCCTCGTTTGCGGATAGAAGTCTCCGTCCTCCATCATATTAAACCACATTGTATTAATGCATATACGAGGGGGTTCAATATATTCTGTCACTGGTATTCGGAACTAATGGATACTGGAAATATAAAACAAGAGGCCCAAAAAGACCTGTGGACGCTCTACTGGCTAACATGGCTCTTATAACATCAATGAAGCGAGTTGCCACTTACGTTTTCTTGAAAGTTTCGGGCAAAAAACAGCTTTTTAACTAAATCAAGGGCCATAACTAAAAAATCTGGTAAAGTCTGGCAAAGATCAGATGTAAAACGAAGGCCCTATCGTATGACGAGGAAAATCATAGCATTTTTAACAAAATCAAGGGCCATAACTCCGCTGTTAGTGGTCCGATCTGGCTGGTTTTCAAACTTGACCGAGCTTGCATTGACATTAACAATCTGATAAAGTTTGGTAAAGATCGGATGAACAATGAAGGCCCTTTCGTCTTAACGAGGCAAAATATAGCATTTTTAACGAAATCAAGGGTCATAACTCCGCTGTTACTAGTCCGATATGGCTGGTGTTCGAACTTGTTCGAGCTTTCAACGACATTAACAATCTGATAAAGTCTGGTAAAGATCGGATGAAAAATGAAGGCCCTATCGTCTTAACGAGGCAAAATATAGCATTTTAAACTAAATCAAGGGCCATAACTCCGCTGTTACTGGTCCGATATGAATGGTTTTCGAACTTGTCCGAGCTTTCATTGATATAACAATCTGATCAAGTTTGGTAAAGATCGGAAGAACAATGAAGCCCCTTTCGTCTTAACGAGACAAAATATAGCATTTTTAACGAAATCAAGTGCTATAACTCTGCTGTTACTGGTCCGATATGGCTTTTTTTCAAACTAGTTTGAGCTTTCAACAACATTAACAATCTGATAAAGTTTGGTAAAGATCGGATGAAAAATGAAGGCCCTATCGTCTTAACGATGCAAACTATAGCATTTTTAACTAAATCAAGGGCCATAACTCCGCCGTTACCAGTCTAATATGGCTGGTTTTCGAACTTGTCCGAGCTTTCATTGATATTAACAATGTGGTAAATATTGGTAAAGATCGGATGAACAATGAAGGCCCTGTCGTCTTAACGAGGCGAAATATAGCATTTTTAACGAAATCAAGGGCCATAACTCCGTTGTTACTAGTCCGATATGACTGGTTTTCGAACTTGTTCGAGCTTTCAACGATGTTGGTCAATGGTCTTGAAGCTCTACTGATAGGTTTTGATAGCTGGATTAGCATTCCTATGAAGTTTTATGAACATCTGTCAAGTAGTTTCAGAGGAGTAGTCGCTACAAGTTTTTACTATATAACTCTATGTAAACAAAGACAGCTGTTGGCTATGGCAACCGAATCAAAATAATTTTGAATGTGTAATTTTCAACAAGGACCAACATCATTTCATGCTGATCATTTTAGAAATAGTTCCATATCAAAATCACTTATAGTTTTCAAGAATTAGTCGCTACGAACTTGTTTTTTAAAAAAACTACTTTTAGCCGTGGCGGCCATCTTGAATTTTGCTAGGATCAATTAGACATCAAGAGCAACATTCCTGTGAAGATTCATGAAACTCCGTCAAGTAGTTTCAGAGGAGTAGTCGCTACAAGTCTTTACTATATAACTCTATGTAAACAAAGATTGCCGCTGGCAACCATGTTTAACGTCAAATCGAAACGATTTTCGACAAGGACCAAATCATGTCATGCTGATCATTTTAGAAAAAGTTCAATATCAATATCACTTACAGTTTCAAGAAGTAGTCGCTACAAACTTGTTTTTTTTTTTTAATCTATTTTTAGCTTTGGCCGCCATCTTGGATTTCATATCAACGTGAATTTTTGCTAGGATCAACTAGGCATCATGGGCATCATTCCTGTAAAGTTTCATTAAAATCCATCCGGTATTTTCAGAGGAGTAGTCGCTGCAATAAACGGTTACAGACGGACGGACGACGTGCACCGCACCACAGCATGTTCTGTTGATCTTTGATCAGTAGACTAAAAGTTTGTACCGACTACTTCTCTAAACCTACTGGACATATTTTCATGAAACTTCACAGGAATGCTGATCTAGCTATCAAAACCTGTCAGCAGAGCTTCAAGGTCATTGATCTCTTGTTTGTAAAATAATTGCGCAAGAAGGTGTCAATTGGCAAATAGCATCTTTCTTCACACACACGCTAGAAACAAATGATAAAAATTTAAAAAGAAAAACGATTCAAATGCCACTGGGCTCTTTCTGGCAGGAATCAGTATTAAGACTGTCAACACATATTGTGTCTTATGTACTCCTTACAAAATATATATCTGCTACTGTCAATAGATTGCCTGCTGTAGTCTTCAGAAAAAAGTTTTGCTAAGAATAAAAGAAATTTACACTTTCATTTTGTAAATTGTTTACTTGTTTTGTCCATTTGACATTAAACAAATTCAGCACCCACTATACAGGTTTCAAACATTCAATGCTGATTACGCTTGTTATAGTACACCAGCTTACATATATTTTACATTTATTCTGTTTCGTACTCGTTGTCCGAGTCAGGAATTGGAATTCTGTGTTTCATAGTTTCCAGTATTCTTCTGGAAATATTCCTTTTGCACACAGTTTAACAAGATCATTCTTTTTTTTGGTACTGATAATGGCAGTTTATTTTTTTGTAACAACTGTCAAGATCAACCGGCTATTCCGGTATCAGAGTTTTCCTTCGGATGACTGCATGGCTGTACGTTAGTGGCTAGAAAAGTGGATTCTGAAAAGCTGTCATAATTTAGAGATTTTCTTGAATGCTGTTTAACTTTGTTTGTTACTTCGAATATGCAGCCAATTTACACTTGCTCCTGAAGTTGACGCCTTCGCGTTTGGGCAGTATATTTTGACCAACTGCGTCCAATCTAGCACTCCTACACAATCTCACTTGCTTAACATCCACCGAACAGGCAGGACGTGTTGCGGCTGTCTGGAGCAAGGTGACCCCGCAACACGTGCCGCTGTCTGGAATCTCCCCCAACGTGGTGCAAGGTGGGAATTTGAAGCCACACTGCGGAAACATGTTGTACATACGTTTTTAATCAGCTATATTTTTAACGTGGTCCTAAAGAGGGGCGAGTGATAAACGTCTACTGAAAACTACCGTCGACGAGATCCTACTTGACACTGCAAGCTCCCGCGTGGCAAGGGGAACCTACGGCAACATCACGGGCACTGACGATGGAAGTGGGATGTGGAGCCTACACAGATTGGACGTTGCTTCGGCAGCTTCGGGGCTACTGTATAGGAAAATAAGAAGGCCTAGACAGTGGCTCCGATAACATACAAACGGTCACTCTGTTGAGAATCCACGTGCACCCGGATTGACCTGCTTGGAACGCTTCAAATCTACTGTACCCTGATTGGTCGGAGAGCTTCTAAACATCTTTTGAGCCGGAAATGGGATTGACCTTCATACCATTGGTCGAAATCTTCAACTTCTACAAGTAATCTTCTTCGAGAATTTAATCTTCTAGAGACTGTCAACATTGGTTCTCTTCACTATCAAATCTACTTCTGCAGTTCTACAGGAAACTTTTTTTGACGAGGGATGTGGCATCTACTACTGGATTGGACTCATCTGCATAATCTTCTTTTGAAACGCTCGCCAAAAGGCAAAGTTGCCGACGGCGAGGATAAATACAAACTTGTACGACAATCTAGCACATGGTCATATCTTAATAGCACTAAATGCATGTTATTGCCGGACAAACGAGAGAATTCCACTATCTAGTAAGCGTTCCCCAATAATAATTTGTGATTGATCGTTTCTACATGTTCTAAGTTGCGTTGTTTGGATAATTGTGGTATAAAACAATGGAGAGTGAGTCCAGTTCTGCTAACCACAGTTATCTGAATGATATGCTATTTATTTCATCATATCTTAAGATGAACAAGTACAGCCATTGTATTTATAAATAGGCATGTAGATCTTCTAACACCCATTAGTCTTGTCCCATACATGACATACTGCTTGTTTGCCACTTAATGTATGTCGTTAAGTTATAACAACAAATTGGAATGAGCAAACTGTGTATAATATATAGAATAATATATTTCCTTTGGAATATACTAGAATAATATTATATAACTACTCAAAAAAGTCCGATTTTTTTTGCTGGTATTTTCATAGGCCAGTTTTTGAGAACGTATAATAGCTTAAACAGCGTTTTGATAAAACAATGTTTGATGTTTGTAAGCAAACTTAAGTGAGTACTAAATATCCCATTAAACAGTTTCAAATTTGCCAAGCAATACTCTTTTATGATTGGTAAGGAAATGTTAAAAAGGGATAATTCCATGATTGTTGCTAATCATAAGCTGTCATCTACACAATCTGTGTTATGTTTTTTGTGATTTTTTTCGTAAGGAACATATAAGGAATATTGTCTCAGAACACATTTCGGTAATTTTCGTAGATTTAATTTGTTTTTGTTTGTTCAGTGGATTATTTTCCCCTCTCAAAGCTGTACCACCAAAAAGCACCATGCTGTTTTTTCATTATAAATAAAGGTTTTATAAAAAAAACAATCTCTACAACTATGTTCTCTTTTATTATTCGCGACCAAAAGATACTGAAGTGAAAAAAAGATTTCTATATGATTGTTTCCCCTACGGGATCCCTACACATACATTTATCAATAATAACACATAACCCCTCAGTCTTTCATATGAAATTATAGTTAAAGTTGAACAGTTATTGCGTAGGTGCGTTATTTACCTTGGTATTATATTAAAATCTACATTTAGTACAATCCTTTCGTTTAAAATATTTCCCCAAGAAGACCACATCGTATGCTTTTCTGGAACATCGCTGCTGCGCTGCTTTCTTACATTTTTCTTCAAAGATTCATGTTCCTATTTCCCCTTTCAACTCAAAAACTTATTTGGAAGACTTTTTTGTGTCGCCTTTTCGAAAAAAAAAGCGATATATAGGATTCACTTTGTCGTCCGTCGGTCAGTCAGTCCGTCACGAAAACTTAACGTTGGCTAAATCCTTCTCATTTCTTGATATTTCTTCATCAAACTTTCAATATATACCCATCATGGCAACATCGACATGACCATACTAAAATATAGAGGTCAAGGTCACACTGAAGGTCATTATATGGTTTAAATACTCATTTTTTCTTCACGAAAACTTAAAGTTGGCTATAAATTTCTCATTTCTTGATATTTCTTCATCAACCTTTCAACATATACTCATCAGGACAACATCGTCATGTCCATACAAACATATAGAGGCCAAGGTCACACTGAAGGTCATTATATGGGTTAAATACTCATCTTTTCTTCACGAAAACTTAACGTTAGCTATAACTTTCTCATTTCTTGATATTTCTCCATCAACCTTTGAACATATACTCATCATGACAACATCGACATGACCATACTAAAATATAGAGGTCAAGGTCACACTGAAGGTCATTATATGGGTTAAATACTTAACTCATTTTTTTTCTTCACGAAAACTTAACGTTGGCTATAACTTTCTCATTTCTTGATATTTCTTCATCAACCTTTCAACATATACTCATCATGACAATATCGACATGACCATACTAAAATATAGAGGTCTAGATCACACTGAAGGTCATTATATGGGTTAAATACTCATTTTTTCTTCACGAAAACTTAAAGTTTGCTATAAATTGCTCAATTCTTGATATTTCTTCATCAAACTTTCAACATATAGTCATCATGACACCATCGTCATGTCCATACTAAAATAGAAAGGCCAAGGTCACTCTGAATGTCATTATATGGGTTAAATACTCATTTTTTCTTCACAAAAACCTAAAGTTGGCTATAACTTTCTCATTTCTTGATATTTCTTATCAAACTTTCAATATATACTCATCATGACAACATCGACATGACCATACTAAAATATACAGGTCAAGGTCACACTGAAGGTCATTATATGGGTTAAATACTTAGTTTTTTCCTGATGAAACTTAGTCAGGCTTGCTTGTCAAGGTTATTTATCAGGTAAAAAAACAAACTTGTTATACCGACAAAGCGCTGACAGGCGACACACGTGTTCCGCGGAACGCCCGTCTAGCTTTGTATGTTGTACATCGGGGAATTGTATCAATTCATGTAGTATTCATGCTTCAGTTGTTAATATTTTCATTTTCATCAGCAGTAGAATACGTTCTTAATTTGAAGTGAAGGATTTATTTAGAGTCGCTACTGGTATTTACGAACTTCAGAATAATTTACGTCAACTAATGTGATAGGTTCATAGTTTTCCTCACCTCGATTTGTTATGTATACTAGATATAATATTTATCACATAACTTACGGTGTGGGAGGGAATAACACCATTCTATATTTTCGATATAACACTAGTTATATAAGTATGCAAATGAGCCTAGTACGCTCTGTCAAAAAAAATCGATAATGACTATGATCCAATTCCCACGGTTTATGTCGGTTTCGCGTGTTAAAGCGACAGTCGAAATGCAATAAAAGTCGATATGTGAGTTATGTGATAAATAGAATCTAACATTCGTTCTCATTCATTATTGAATTTATTAAACTCGTTAGCAAAAATGATATAATGCTAGGCAAGAGCCTCGCATTATATCATTTTGCCAACTCGTTTAATAAATTCAATAATGAATGAGTACTCATGTAAGATCCTCTATATATTATATGGTTCTGTTATGATACTGAACTTATGTTGAAAACAGGAGTGTTTATTGCACTAGAATAAAATTGTACCATGCTGTTATACATATCAGCAACAGCTAATCATAGACAATCGTCTAAATTAACATACCGCTGGCAATCCGTCAAGTGTCATTTGTCATATGACACGTTTTTGCTTCTGTTACATAGCTGTCTATATGATATTCCAAGGGTGCTAAAAGGAGCCATATGCCACTTGGCACCTTCTTGCAGTGTTTATTTTTAATTTTTAAAAATGCAGTTCATATAAGAAGGTGCCATGCGTTAATTCGTATTAATAGATATCAAGCTGGATTTAGAAAAAAACTTCTCTACTGTTGATAATATGTTTATACTTATGTCTCTTATTGATATTTTACGCAATAAAGGAAATAAACTTTATAGTTTATTGCGCTTTTATAGATTTAAAAAATGCTTTTGATACAGTCTGGAGATCAGGATTATGGTATAAAATATTATCACATGACATAAATGGCAAAATATTTAACGTTATAAGGAATATGTACAACAATATCAAGTCGTGTGTAACATTAAATGGTGTAAGGTCCAACTATTTTGATGTAATATAGGCGTACAAGGGGAAAAATCTCTCGCCGTTATTGTTCTCTTTTTATCTAAATGATTTACATGCATTTTTTTTTCACAAAATCAAAATGTAAACGGAGTAAGATGTCGAGAACACGAATTAGACAACGACGTTCTTATATATTTAAAATTATTTATTTTGTTATACGCAGATGTTATTATATGCGAAACAGCAGATGACCTACAAGAAGCCCTTACTTCTTATCAAGGCTTATTGCGATACATGGAAACTCATAGTCAACATATCAACATCTAACATCCTAGTATTTTCGAATGGTAGACCAGGGAATTATTCATTTAGATTAAATAACGACACTTTAGACATCGTATCGGAGTACAAATATTTGGGAATATTATTTAGCAGAAGTGGATCATTTTATAATGCTAAAAACATATTGCCAGTGAAGCCACTAGAGCTCTCTACAGCCTACCGAAAAAAGCCAAAACATCTTTGTCTGCCAATCGATTTACAAACTGACAGCTTCAATAAAACTGTTAAACCTATTTTGTTATATGGGTGTGAAACCTGGGGGTTTGGTTATTTAGAAATAATAGAAAGAGTGCAATTAACGTTTTTAAAACACGTCTTAAATATAAAAAACATCTACACCATATTGTATGGTGTATGGCGAAACCGGTATTATGCCAATCTCAATTAATATTTACACGAAAATGTTATCATTTACCTCAAAGGTAGTGTCTCCAGAAAGTAATAAACTCTCAGCTGATGTGTACATAGTATTTCATAACTTATACAAATATAGCAATAGTACAAAGAAAATAAATAAATTTTAAATGTATGAAAGAAATCTTAAGTAAATGTGGGTTTAGTGGCCTCTGGGAAACGCACGACTTTCCAAATAGTAAGTGGTCGATTGCATCTGCGCATCAAAATCTCGTAGATCTATTTTTAAACGAATGGTATGAAACAGTTGAAAACTCTAGCAGTTATTATATATATATATATTATTTAAAACTAAATTTGGCTTTGAGAGATACTTGACAGATACACCCGGCAAACTACTCAAGTTTAGAACAAGAAACGATAAGTTACCAATTGAAACTGGACGCTGGAATAAAATTGTGCATACTAACCAGTACTTTATGTAATGAAGATATAGGAGATGAATACCATTACCTTCCAACATGTAAAACACTTAGTATGTTACGAAATACTTTTTTGAAAAAAGACGTACTATAAAAAGCCGAATATACATACATTTTACAACATTATGAATTCAACAAACAAGAAAGAATTTAGAAAAGAACATATATATGACACAATCTCAAAATAAACAAGTATGTCACTTGTCACCTTTTAACACTAATGGGGCGACAGGATATTATGTAATATAACATACTTTTATGACGTACGCTTCTTTTCACTTCCGGCTACCTCGCCTATTACAACAGATCAAGATCTAAATCATCAACATTAACAAAATAGCCATTTCGACATTCCTTTTACTTTAGATGATTTTAAAAGAGAATTTTAATTTTCACTAATTGCATTTCGAGTCTGTCAACAAGCTTAGCTAATTAAAAGATTGTAAATCAGCCTCTTTAACAAAACATAATAATGCGTTGTTCGAATTATCATTTACACGTTTCACGGTCATATTTTTGTTTTTAAGTGATTGTGTGTGTGTTAAGTACTCAATGTAAGTTATGACAAGAGAATATATTAAAACAACAACAACAACAACTTTATTACTCTCATGCATCATCATGGTGCAAACATAAGGAACATGTACAATACGATACAAACAACAGTATTAAACAGTGAATTTAATGACCGACATAATTAAATAATATATTTCAATTTGTAATTATAGTCGGGAGTGGGGAGTGGGTAGTGGGGATGAGGGTAGGGGGCAGTCACAATGATATTATAAACAATTACATGTCCAAATAGAGACACATACCAATATTTCGTAAACATGTTATATATTCGCCACGCGTCTGTTTATACTATTAATATTATCTTCTTTTAGTGATTTTCAAAACTACTTCTAGCGGCGACAATTGTGTCATCCTTATAACATTTAATGAAATTCTACTTTTTCCATCATCTTGTTATCTCCCTTTTATCATAGTTGGCGAAGAAACCCCAGAAACATAGAGACCAAGGGAGAGTTATGTACATACGTAGAGTGAACAAAGAGGGGAAATAATGAAACAGGGGGTGAAACAATTATAAACAGATTGATTGAATTGGATTTTATAGTCGCACCAACAGCTAAGGTCATACGGCGACTTTCCAGCTTCCATTGATGGAGGAAGACCCCAGGTGCCCCTCCGGGCAATTTTCGTGCACGGGCGGGCACCTGGGTAGAACCACCGACGTTACGCAAGCCAGCTGGATAGCTTCCTCACATAAAGATTTCTAGGCCCCTGGGGGATCGAACCTACAGCAGTGAGGGGCAAGTGATTTCAAGTCAGAGACGTTAACCACTCGGCCACGGACGCCCCCCCCCCCCCCCCCCCCCCCCACAATTATAAATAAAACAAAAAATAAAATAAATAAAAACGAATACAGTAATACAATGGTATATAGTAATTCTTTGTCCAATATTTACATTTATTTGTGCGAAAGAATAAATAAATAAATGTAGCCTTTCATATGTAAATAAGATTACGTTCACTGAGGCTTTGACTGCACGGAAATTGTTTTCAATTTATGAATGAGGGAACTTATTTAGTAGTACTCTTGTCTTTCGGAATATGTTGTTTTGACGGTTGTTAGACTTGTGGATCAAATTGTTGTGATTAAACAAGAACGGAGCAATTCGGGAAATATTCACGTGCTTTATACACGAGCTTTATGCAATAGATATGTCTACCTGCTTGTGATCAAGATACTTCGTTATGGATATAACTTGGATTACGTGAAGCTACGTTTTTGTGAGTACCATTGCTTTCAATTAGTAGTTTCTTGAATGTTAACATGAAAACAAAGCAAAACAAAACAAAACAAATAACAAAACAATAATAATAAAAAGAAAACAATAAATACATTTTCCCCCTTAAAAAACATTAATAATAATTAAGCAATAAAATGACATAAAAATTAGCACAAATGGACGGTCAGTATTACCAGAATGGTTTCCGTAACACAGAAACTGATAGTACAAAAACGAAAACGATAGGATCTGGTAATTATGATAAAAATGCCAGTCAAATAATTCTAATATATTTAAAGTGGAAATCTGTCTTTCCTGCGAAAACGAATTTAGGTAAGATATAAAAAGGAGCTATTTACATCTTAAATTATTTTAACATATGAACTGACAGGTAGTCTAATAATTATACTTACATAGGCACACACTAGCGCGCACGCACTTATACACGCACGCACACACGCAATCATTTACATGTACACATACAGGCAGTTAGCAATATATGTTTCCTCTAATGTACAGTTTTTAAAATCATGGATATACATTTACTTTAATAGTTTAACAAGTGTTGGTTCTGACTTCGATGTTAGTAGGCATTTAAAAATAATGCAAGTTACTTAGTTTAAAAAGTGTTGGTTCTGACTTTGACTTCGATGCTAGTAGGCATTTAAAAGAATGCAAGTTTGGATTTAAATATTGAGACTCAATAAATGTCTCCCTGGTTGTATTAAAACGACTACATTTGAGCAAGTAACGGTACTCGTCGGCGATTTCGTTGCTAGTGCATTAATAACATGTGTTATTTTGAACCAGGGTACCATCCCATCTGCCAGTCTCGATGATATGCGGTTCTAAATTTGAAAAGGATTTTGCAAAGAGAAATTGGTAAAAGTTTAAGTAGTTTTCGAGTTCATGGATTTGTTTAAAAAATGCTATAAGATAACCCTTTGTTAGATAGCGTTAACTGGTGACTCCAGTCTTGTTTGTATTGATCAATAAGTATCTGTTTAATGTTTTTACTGATATATTTATGTTGTGTTGTGGATTAATGCTGTCACAGGCCATTTCTCCCTGTAGCGTTTAGGATGCGTTGTATATGTGCAGTCCATTTGTATTCATGGTTTTGATTGTTTAACATAAGTTGGTTGATCATGTGGGAGTATTTACTTTGTTTACCTGTAATTATTCTATTCCAAAAGCCTAGCGTGCGGCTTTTAATGATTATAGATATGGTATATCGTCCTAACTCGCCGTATAGCAAATAAGGTGCAGTATGTTTTCTAGATTTTGTTAATTTCCTGAGGAAGTCTTTATGCACGTTTTCTATAATATCAAGGTATTCATAGCCCCATATCTCCGATCCATACATTAAGATGGGGCACTAGTATGGTCAAATAGTTTTAATGTTAGATTGATTGGTAACTCAAGATTGATGACTCTGATAAACAAAACATGTAGCGCTTTAGTTGCTTGCTCTACAACATGCTTTCTGGTGGCAAAACAGATCCATTGCTATTGAAAATGGTTCCAAGATATTTGTATTTGTTAGTAATTTCAATTTGTATACGCCTGTATCGAAAGAGTAACGGCTTGTGTTTCTGGCTCCAAATATGACAATTTGAGTTTTGGATGTATTTACCTTTAACTTCCATAAATTACAGTAATCATGAAAGGCAGTTAGGCTATTTTGAAGATCTATTGGGAACTGGGATAAGTATATTGTGTCATCTGCATATAATAACACGAGTAGTTTGAGCCAGTTGTGGGCATCCTGATGGTCATTTATTTCAATACCTTGACATCCACTTATTAGCAAATGTGATTCTAGATCATTTAAGAAGATTGAGAATAAAACCGAGGATAAACTTCCCCTTGTCTTACACCGGTTTCACAAGGAAATATGTGGAGGTTACACTCCTTGGGGTACCCAGGACTTAATATTTTGGTAATACTATATATAACTTTGTCCACAGAGGCACAGCATATCTTCTTTTTTTTTTTTTAAGAATTTCAGTGAAGGAATTAAGGACAAACATGTGATCAGCACATGAGTATCCTTTTCTAAAGCCCGCTTGATTTTGCTTAAGTAATCCATATTCATAGAGAAAGTTATTAAGTCTTGAATTTAGAATGGAGGTAAACAGCTTAGTAGTGTTAATGGTCTATAGTTGCTTGGTTCATTTTTTTTTTCACCTCTGCAAAAATTGTTCCTTCCAGCCAGCTATTTGGCATGAAACCGGCATCCAGTAATCGATTGAATAATAATGTATAAATTGGTAATAATATGTCTTTCGTAGATTTGATGAATTCATAAATTAAAATATGTTGTCCGAAGGACTTGGTGCTTTGGAGTTAAAACAACTGGGATATATTTTTAGCAATTTCGTGTTCAGCTATTGGACAATTTAGCATCTCTTCTGCATTTTCTAATAGTATATCAGGTATGTTTATGTCTTGATCTGTTTTCGGGGCTGAGTTTACATTTTTGAAGTATTCATATAGTTTGTTCAGGGATGGTGTTGTTGTTTTGGATTTATATTTAATACTATTCAGGAACTTCCAGTATTGCTTTGGGTTAGCGCATTGTATCTGTCTTATTTTAGCCGTTGTATTGTGTTTAAACTGGTTTAAATATTATAAATTCATGTTTGTACTGTTTATTATCGTTATTTAATTATTGTTTTGTTCGTCTCGTTTTTAGCTCTACTGGCCAAGGGCCAGCAGAGCTTATGGGATGGTGTGTTGTCCGTCTTCCGTCGTCCGTCCGTCGTCCGTCCGTTAACTTTTCTTCAAATGACTTCTTCTCAGAAACCGCTTGGCTAATTTTGACCAAACTTCACTTGGATGATCCTTAGATGAATGCTTTTTAGATTTGTTAAAATTAGGTCAGTGCTACATCCAAGATGGCTGCCATTACCATATATGGTCGAAACCTTAAAAAATCTTCTTCTCCAGAACCGCTGGACAGATTTCAACAGTTTTTATTTTAAAATGATCGCCAACGCCTAGACTATCAAGCTTGTTCAAATAAAGTCCCCGGGGTCAAAAATGGCTGTGCCCGGGGGGTCCAAAGTTTGTATATTGAGGTTTTGCATGTTTTTCATATAGACATATAGGAAAAAACTTTAAAAAATCTTCTTCTCTGAAACCACAAGGCACAGAGCTCTCATGTATTACATGTAGCATCAGCTTATAGTCCTCTACTAAGTTTGTTCAAATGGTGACCCTGGGGTCAAATTTGTCCCCGCCCCGGGGTCACAGTTTTACATAGACTTATATAGGATTTTTTTTTAAAAAATCTTCTTCTCGGAAACTTCAAGAGCCAGAGGTTTGATATTTTGCATTTACTATAAGCTTATGGTCCTTTACCAAGTTTGTTCAAATGGTGACCCTCGGGTCACATTTGGCCCCGCCCCAAGGGTCACATGTTTTACATAGACGTGTATATGGAAAAACTTAAAAAATCTTCTTCTCTAAAACTGCAAGAGCCAGAGGTTTAATATTTTGCATTTGCTATAAGCTTATGGTCTTCTACCAAGTTTGTTCAAATGGTGACCCTGGGGTCACACCTTGCCCCGCCCTGGGGGTCACAGTTTTACATAAATGCTTGTATAGGCAAAAACTGAAAAAAAATCTTCTTCTCTGGAACCACATGGCACAGAGCTCTCATGTATTACATGTAGCATCAGCTTATGGTCCTCTACTAAGTTTGTTCAAATGGTGACCCTGGGGTCAAATTTGTCCCCGCCCCGAGGGTCACAGTTTTACATAGACTTATATAGGATTTTTTTTTAAATCTTCTTCTCGGAAACTACAAGAGCCAGAGGTTTGATATTTTACATTTATTATAAGCTTATAGTCCTTTACCAAGTTTGTTCAAATGGTGACCCTGGGGTCACATTTGGCCCCGTCCCAAGGGTCACATGTTTTACATAGACATGTATAGGGGAAAAACTTAAAAAATCTTCTTTTCTGAAACTGCAAGAGCCAGAGGTTTAATATTTTGCATTTGCTATAAGCTTATGGTCTTCTACCAAGTTTGTTCAAATGGTGACCCATTGGTCACATTTGGCCCCACCCTGGGGGTCACAGTTTTACTTAGGCTTGTATAGGCAAAAACTGAAAAAAATCTTCTTCTCTGGAACCACATGGCACAGAGCTCTCATGTATTACATGTAGCATCATCTTATGGTCCTCTACCAAGTTTGTTCAAATGGTGACCCTGGTGTCAAATTTCGACGCCCCCCGGGGTTAACAGTTTTTTAATTTTTTTTTTTTAATTTTTTTTTTTAATTTATTTTTTTTAAGTTTCAATTTTTTTTATTTTTTGTCAATTGTTTCAATGTTTCAATTTATTTATTTTTTTTTTTTTTTATTTTTTTTATTTTTTTTATTTTTTTATTTTTTTTTTGATTTGATTTTTTTAATTATTTTTTTTTTACATTATCTTTTTAATTAGTTGACACTTACTTTAAAATGTCTTGTCGGCGCTACTCATCCTAAATGCTTTGTTGAATTTCGACGAAACTTGGCAGGAAGCATAGGTAAGATGTCCAGTTGTGCATATCACGCTTTTGTTCCAGTTTGCTGATTTTTGACGGAGTTATAGCCCTTTGACATTTTTATTTTAAATTTCTTGTCGGCGCTACTCCTCTTAAACGGCTTGTTGGATTTCTACGAAATCTGGCAGGAAGCCTCAGTATGATGTCTAGTTGTGCAAAACGCGGTATATCAATGAAATCTTGGACAATTTCGAAAACCAGCTAGATCTTGTTAGTAATGACAGAGTTATGACCCTTGATTTGTTGAAAAATGCTATATTGTATTTTCCTTTGTAGCTATATCTATCTAAATCTATAAGAGCTGTTTTAGCCAGTAGAGCCTCCACAGGCCCTCTTGGGCCTCTTGTTTAGTGTAACTTTCACATGCGTCATTGTAATGTTGTCTCGCTTAATGACATTTAGGGCCATACCACGGTCTGTTATTTGAGTGTGTGCAGCGTGTGCAGCGTTGGATGTGTTTTGTTAGCCGATTTAGATAACAAATTCGTTATTTCATCAGTGATGTGGTTTATGGAATCTGCTGTTTGTAGGTGGTTTTGTAATTTGTGCAATATTTCTCGTAAAATGGTTGAGTCAATATTATTAAGAAAAATATTTTCTGATCCTCGTTTCCACTTAGTTGGATTTGCATTTCACGAGCATTATGTTCCGATTGTATTTTACAATTGAGGGGAAGGATACATAGGAATCCGGGAACCTGCCCTACTCTTATTATCGAATAAATTCCTATGGTTCTTTAACGTGCTTGGAGGATAGACCGATACACGGGACCGCCTGATTTACGTCCCCATCCGACGGACGAGGCTAAGGGAAAGTGTCTTGCCCAAGAACACACCGACGGAACTCAGTGGCACCACGGAGGATTGAACCCGGGGCCTCCGGTTACAAATCCGCCGCGCTACCGACTGCGCCACGCCAGCCCTCGAATGGCCATCAGAGAAAAGAGGGTCTGTGTCAACAATTTCAAAATTATTTATAAACTTAAAACAGACGGCAGAAGCAATAGTATAGTCAATAACAGATTTACCACGAAATGTATATTGACCTATATTTTTATCATTACCAGCTCTACCATTAACAATGAACATATTGTTGTTTTTGCATATATATATTAACAAATATCCATTGGGGTTTGTTTTTGTATCTTGAGACACTCTTTTAAGTGGGATGTTTAAAATCGACGATTTGTTAAAAAACCCATTAGATTCGTCATCAAAAATCAAACATATCAGCCATATTGTCAGCAGGAATAAAATCTGATAAATGTGACGTGCGGGCATTGAGATCGCCAGATAATATAACAAATGTATGGATACTACTTAGTAATTTCATCTTCATTTAAAAATCTAGATCGCTCAGGGGGCACATATATAACGTCTTCGTCAGTGTTTGTCAGTCACATATTTTAACCAAGAAATATATTCACAGTCAGAGTTAATAGGTTCAGTATTTCAACGATGTCATCCTTTATATAAATACCAACGCTACCAGATTTCCTGATGTATTCTTGATGTCTGTGTTTACCTATACAATGATAACCTGATATATCAACTATATCTGTACTGTCAAGGTTGGTTTCCATAACACATATTATATCATATTCACGTATCATTTCAACAAATTCTGGATAGTTAAGTCTGCGTTTTAGACCTCTAACATTTAAAGTTGTAAATTTAATAGTGGTGTCATTCGCTTGAGGGTCTTCCCCACCAAGGTTTGGTTAGCGATGTATTCTTGCTGTCTGTGTTTACCTATACAATGATAACCTGATATATCAACTATATCTGTACTGTCAAGGTTGGTTTCCATAACACACATTGTAGCATGGTCGGTGACATTTCCTTTGATGAATGCAGAGCATTAAATCGTTTAATTCAGGTTAACTAAAGGGGCGTGGCTTTACCGTACTACAACTACCGGATATTGGAATTTAGAGTACGGTCACTATGACGTCACAGTGTTACTCGGTACACCATGCTACAAAAAAGATAGAGTCTGTCTCAGCTCGTTGGTTATTTAAACCCCTCGATGGGCTACGCCCATCTCGGTGTTTAAGTAAGCCAACTCGCTGAGACCAGACTCTATCTATTACTTATATCATATTCACGTATCATTTCAACAAATTCTGGATAGTTAAGTCTGCGTTTTAAGCCTTTAACATTTAAAGTTGCAAATTTAATAGTGGTGTCACTTCCCCACTAAGTTAGGTCTGGTTGTTTTCGGTTTTAACCAGAAATTGATGAGTCGGTGCCAGGAATTGATGAGTCGGTGTGATCCTGTGACCATGATCTGAAACTGTCACTATGTTGCGATGGACTGATTGAACGTTCATGTCGGCTGGGTGTTCTATCGCGGTCATGAGTCCCTTGTCTTGTGGTCAAACGAGGTGAGCGGCTTGCCGATGACCGTTGGTCTGCATTGCTCGCTTCGTTAGGTGCACCCGCGGTTTGGTCGGACTGCATCTTGGTGTGTGCATCTTCGTTGTCAAGACTGCTTGTGATTATTTGGGGCTCAGGTGAGCGATCACGCCTTTGTGTACTCATGTCACTATTCGTGGATTCCGACTCATTGTTGTCATTTATAGTTTGCTTAGGCACGGTGTACTGATTGTATTGCCTTTCACTGGCTTGACCTACATGTGCGCGTTCAAAAGTAGTTGTATCGATACGACTGCCACGCATGATTTGGTTTCTGCCAGAATCGTTTTGGGATCCTGCGACTCCGCAGAATTTTGACTGAATTCCGTTGGATTTGGGAACTTTAGCACTATCTAAGCTTCGTATTTGTCAGTTCAAAAGAAGATTGCTGGGTGAGTAAAACTGGGTAGTCTATATTTGGGTATGTGTTCTGTGGATTTGGGCTAAATTATAAATAAATTATTTGAGATATTGTTATGGATTTTACCAGTTGAATGAAAAGGAAATTATATTTGTCTTTATGAAAAGATATTCACAATATTTTAGGAATCAAATTATGTTGATCTAGAAATGTTTCTAGATCTATATGATTATATAACATCCTCCATAGCTTCAATCATAAATAACAGCATACAAACTGGAGTGTTTCTTTATATTTTTAAGGAGGCATGTGTGATTCCTATACACAGAAATGGAAATAAAGAGGACCCATGTAATTATCGTCCAATTCCAATCTTGCCAACAATTTCAAAAATATTTGAGCGTTATATAGCCACTCAAATACTGTTCTATTTCAAGACGTATACTGTTATTCACGAGACCCAGTTAGGTTTCAGACAATATCATTCATGTCATACTGCTCTGACACGGTTAATAGAAGCATGATTAAAGGATATAGACTCAGGTAAATTAATAGGAGCTGTATTTCTTGATCTAAGAAAGGAATTCTATCTTGTAGACCATATAATATTGATACACAAATTGAAACTTTACCATTTTTCAGACAATATTTTTAAATTATTTGATTCATATCCTTCGAATAGAAAACAGTTAATAAAGGTAAAAACTTTAAAATCCGAGATGCTTACAGTTACTTCAAGTGTTCCTCAGGAATCAATAATAGGTCCATTGCTATTTCCATTGTACATTAATGCCATTGCATTCGCACATACCTCTGGAAATACAGATATTTATACAGATGATACTGCAGTATACGAATCTGATTATAAAATTTTGGATGTACAAAATAGACTTCAAGATCGTTTGAATATTATAAATAAGTGGTGTATTTTGAATAATATGTCATTACATCCAGCGAAAACTAAAAGCATGGTAATAGGAACAAATCACAAGCTCAAACATGTGGATATCTTGCAATTAACTGTTGATAGTTTATATATAGAAAATATCGCAGTTCAAAAGGTCCTGGGAGTTTATATTGACAGAACTTTGTTTGGAATTTTGTCAGTGTGTTCCAAACTAAATTCTAAAATTGTCTTATTGAAACGCATATCTTACTATTTAACATATGATATGAACATTATATTTTATAATGCCTACATCATGTCTACAATTGATTATTACTGTACTGTATGGGGTAAAAGCAAAAAAATAGAAGATAAAATACATACAATTCAGGAAAAAACAGCTAGAATAATATTAAACAAACCTTTTCGAACTAATTCTAAGGATATGTTCATTGAACTTCAGTGGCTCTCTAATGCCTTGCCATCAATAAGAATGGCTTGCGATTGCTTACGAAAATGTTGCAAAAGCAATGAGAATATGCTTTCCTGGCGAATTTTAGGAGCATGTTCCTAATATTCGCAACACCCCATGAACGACCGCGAATGCTTACGAACACCAACGAATGTCTGGCGATCACCTGGCGATTGCGAATTGGTGGCGAATTGCATTCGTAAGCCCATTCGTCACCATATTCGCCACTGTGTAAGAGCAGCATAAAGCGAAAACACAATATATACATGCAAATGTCAAGGGCAGCTGAATATAAAGGAAAAAGAATGGTGTGATTTGATCTTCGCCGCACAAACCCATATAAAATGTTCATTGAAAGACTATATAAAGATGAGGTTCTCTGGAGAAATGTTCTACCAAAGCTGCAAGCCTTTTACTACAAGTTCCTTCTGTCGGTTTTGGCTTATCACAGGCATAAAACGTATTCAGGAATCAGAAAACCACAAACACATGTTTTCATTTTAATTCTTATCCTTTGTCCACATGGAAACCATTTCAATGAAAAGTGATGATTTCAGGAAACGGAAGTCTAATGTCAAAGTGGAAAAATGATGTGGTTTGTTAACATTGTTATCACGCTATTATCTAGTTATATTAAACAAACAATCAAATATTTGCCTTCATAATTTCAGTATGAACCACAATTGGCACCACAGTTGACTTCTTCATTGACAACACAGAAATCAAGCAGGAAGACCACAGCACATGTTGAGTCAATTCCTCCAGCAAGTGTAGCATCAACCAGTTATACTCAGGTATTGTTAGAAGCATTGTATTGTATGTATGGTACTGTTTTTACATGACCACTACATGAACAAATAAATATATAAAGTATTTATTGGAAAATTAACACTATATTTTCCTCAGGATGTATGAAGCAAATGTAAATATACATGTGCACCCATTAAACATATACTGATGTTGTACATGTACTTTCATGGGCAACATCAAGGTTCATATACTGAATACTAAAGCTACCTTTACCACACTGCGGTGGTGGCATAGTGGTAGAGCAGCGACGCACCGCATGCATGAAGTAGTGGGTGATACCAAACAAAATGTATACATATGGTAATAGTACCCCTCGCTTGATGCTCAGTTCTAGGACTAGTCTGCTCTTTGTCAGTATAATGTGACTGGGTGTGGTATCATGATCATAATCATGAGCATACAGCTGAGATGTTGAATGGTACAAGAAGTCACCGTCGTGACTGAAAAAAAAGAGTATGATAATGAACCTTTGGAAACGGTCGAGCACGACACATACGAAATATTGCAGTCTCGGTTTGATTGAGACTGTTCATGAGTGGTAGTGAAATATGCTAGCTACCGCTCACGCCCTCTAGCCCCGGGTTGACAAGAACTCAATATTCATAAAATCAATAGCACAACATTTTAACCATCCCGAAGATGGCATGCATACGGCGGTGGACATGGAGTTATCCTTCTTTAATGTATTCCACATTTCGTACGGCGTATGGTCCCAGTATCTAATAAAATGAAATGCACCGAAGAGCGAAATAAACATAATGGAATTTAGTTGGGAGCAGACCCTTGTTTAAAGCGGCGTTAAATCCCAAACATACATACATACATACATAAATACATACATACCATAGCAAGGTACAGCGCCAGTTTCATGCTTATATTGTTTTAGTGTGAAAGAATGTAACTTGTCTTAATGGCTAGTATACAAACATAAACAGAACATTGTTGTTTTCATTTAAAAGTTTGTTAAATTTGTGTTTTGCTTGTGAACAATCCTTTAGAAAAGCCAAACAAATTATTATACATATTTGTTGAAACTGGATAAGTACGTACGTTGGTTTTAAATAAAGGTTTCTTTTGTAAGATATCTACTTTTGTTGTCATCCTTCATACCTTGCATTTACATAGTTAAAATGTAAGTTTTAAATGTATTCAGTCAAACAAGGAAGAACCATCTGTGAGAAGATCCGGTAGACCAAGAAAAACGGCGCAAAACAGTGATGATACTGCTGGACCATCAAAAAACAAGCATTACGTTTGTTGGGAAGAACATACGGCATCACTGGATTGTTGATGAGGACAAACAAGAAAAGCAGTGGTACACTGGAGTTGTAGTTTGCCTTGTTAAAGGTATTGCATTTCATAGTAATAATGATATTATTGTCCATAAACTGTACAAGTTGCCATCCTTAAATATCGATGTGGCGTCAAAATTAATGTTGCAGTACCGCTGCTGTTACAGCCGTTCTTTCGTCAACTTTTAATTTAAAGTCACTCTCCCGCCAACAACAGGCAGATTTTCCAACAAATGTAAACCGTTTTTAACCCTACTAACTATAAGGTACATGTATATATGTAACTTACAGATGTTGCAAATCTGAACTCGACAACATAATATAATCGCTAAAAGCAGTCAGGCAAAACATCGCCTTATCGTGCTTTCAATTATGAGTTACCAACTCTTAATTTAATTGCAAATAAAACTCAAAATAACGAAGTGGCGGATGTTTCAATACTTATATATTTATTTACAAAAACACATTCTCACATGTGCTGTTTTAAAGACTTATTTATAGCTGATGTTGTTAATACGGGTTTTGTAATCCCATTTTAGGCAAAGACGGATCTCCTTCTGCAGTATATGATGTGAAATATGATGGTGAAGTTGGTGCTTTGGAAGTGGAAAATCTATATGAGGACCTGAAAAACGGTTCCTTGCAATTCGTCGATAAAGGTAGGAAATACAATCATATATTTTCACACAAAGTCACATTAACAGCTTTGTCTTATTGTGAAACAACGTGAATAACATTATAAAACATATCAAAATGTTACTGACAGCAGTGCACTCTCAGTTAAATACATATTGAGGTGTCAAATCTGTATTAAAGGGAAGTAAATCAACAACAGATGTAAGGTTTATGAATATGACATACATGTTCATTATGTTATGTGCTTTTAGGCTTTTCCCATGTATATGTTCAGGAAATCTTCATTGACCTTAATATTAATATGCAAACTATAACTATGCAAATTCCTAAATACATTTTGCATTTTTCTTTATTGTGGAAATGGCACTAACTGCACACCATACATACATTAGGAACTACTTTGTTACAGGAAAATACAGTGTTGAAATTGAACTTTTTCACATACAGTATGGCCAGAAAAATAAGGATTATAAAGTTGTCCTAAATGTCATAGCTTATTTCTCCTCTCCATATTGTTCACAAACGAATGGACTATTTAATAGTGTATTTGCTTTCAGAATAAAAACACCATATTGACTGTTTGGATGTATACAGAATGAAGTTATAAAAGTTATTTTTTTTCTTGAACTGTTGAATTATTTACAAAATATAGTAAGTTTTATGATTGCTTGTTGATTTGATCAGTTGTTTTATAAATTGTTCGTCTTGAAACGAATCTTATAGTCTTTTACGTTGTTTTAGTACTTACAAGTAGAAAATCGATAGACGCTCATTTCCTACTGTATATGATCAGGCGCTCATTAGAATATATAAGAAGTAGCGATAACTATCAGTAGAGGTCGCCCCAAACATTAGTATCTCTTATGACCGTCGGGTAGAACGCCTGTCGGTTGCTTGGTGGACGGATTATAATCCTTAGAAATACACACACACACACACACACACACACACGTCATTCTGTGTTTGGCAGTCGTTGTTAACACTTCGATATAAAGCCAACTATTTAAATTCAGGGTATTTCTTCCCGGACTTTGGGCAGAAGGTAAGGCACTTGTATATAGCCGCGTTCTCAACGAAGCTGGATTCATTGAGAGGGTAAACTACCTGTTGCCATCGCCCAAATAGCTCGGGTCGTGGTTGATCATCCCTGAAGGTAAGACATATTGAGCTGGCCTTTGGATAGGTTTTAAACGGTGTATAGGCTCTGGGCTAAGGTCTAGCATTGACGGGCTAGGTGCCATCTTGGTAGTTATTCATAATCATCGGCTGGTAGCCTTTTAAGTATATATATATATATATTAAATAAGATCATAGGCAAGGCAGCCCAAGGAAAATTATATATATATAGTTATGATAATTATCATCCATTATATTGTTTTCTTATTTATCAATCATTGACAAGCAAAGTTATACCATAGCTTCGGTTAGCATTGACCGCTCGACCGTACGTTACAATATGTTGTTTGGGTCTTGCCGCCATTTTGAAATTTTTAAAATAGTAACGTGTTATATGTTGATTGTGATCGACATCACCTATATGTTAAGATAATTAAAACATATTCCAGAAAAAGAAAAAGAAAAGGAGAAATAACCGAGAAAATTTCATCTTTTAATTTATACTATCTTCAGCATTTTGAATATCTTAAAAGAGCACCCAGGTAACTTTGTCAGTTTGGCCTTCTTTCTAAAAACATTTGTATTGGTTCAAACTTGTTCTGTACACATTTTGGTGCTTTTGTCCAGCGTGTCTATATAATTTCATATTGACCCCTAGCTAAATATATATTTGATATTTGAGGACATGTTTTGTGAGAATCTTCAACGTGAGAATTATTTGACAACTTTATTTGAGAACTGTAATATTTTGTTGAGTCTACTATTGAACTTGAGTTTAGAAATGTGAGAACATGTATTCAAATAATTGAGAATATGGGATATCTGACCATGAGAGTATCATACTGTTAAGTTAGCTTAAACTATTTGAGAACTATCTTGAGAACTTGACAATATTTGAGAACTGAAATAGTTTGTTGAGACTATTGGACTTGAGATAGATTTAGAAAAGTGAGTAACATATAACATGTATAACACGAATCAGTTCGCCAATAACAATCATAAAAATTCATACAATCTTTAATCTTAACTATAGGAACAGCTCAAAACCATTTGCTTACTAATGATTTCGCCATTCAGTACGCATTACTTTGATTTCTTCATAAGGATCATCATGCGGATGACAATCATCTCTATATAATATATTCACCATAAAAACAAATACCCCCGTTTTTGCTGGTATTCCCATAGGCCAGTTTTTGCGGGCGTAGGACAGCTTTATCAGCTCTTTAATTAAATAATGTTTGATGTTTTTAAGCACACTTCACTGAGTACTACATATTCTTTGAAACAGTTTCAAATTTTGCCAATGTTGGATACTATGGAAACCTTAAAGGGAGATAATTTGGTGATTTTTGATAATCAAAATCTGCTACCTACACAATCGGTGTTGTGTTTTTCTGTGATTTTTTTTCGAAAGCAACGTATAGAGAATATTGTCTTGGACACATTGAGGTAGTGTTTGTAGATTTTATGTGTTTACCAAAAATGCATGGTTTAAGAAAAAGGGGTATAACTCCCTTGTGTACAGAACTTTTCAGAAACGTATGTGTTGGTCGATCTAATTATTTTATATGCATCATTCATTATTTACTGTTTTTCTGTCTATATAATAAGGGAAAGAAAAAGGGGTACTTTTTTATTTTTGCTCAGTACATATAGTATTAATGTATGAAGTTTTGTATGAAAAAAGCGTAGTGTATGATTTTTGCCTATAGCTGCACTTTGTACGGTGTGCATGAGGACGACCACACACCTATGCCAGGGAGAATAAACGGACCATCTAATGATAGCTAAACACATCCACTCATTCCGCTTCCCCATCCCCAACCCTATTTCGAACGGTTGGTATTGCATTTGGGGTTACTGGATTTTCGAACAAAAAATGGTTTATATTGTCGGGTGTGTAAAATACCGATTCACTTTGTTTTATCCCACGAATAAGAGCTGAGATTCAGAACGTGTACCCTAAACTGGATATGACCTATATTTGGAAAAAAGTGGTCAACGCCACACAAAAATGAGTTCACCATGTCGGGTCGATAACAAGAACATACTGATGCACTTTGATCAATTTCCCACCATTAGAACTTATACCACAATAGCCTAAATACACACTATGCATCGTGTAATACCCGAGGATATACACAGCATATGTTGTTATTGTGGTATAAATACAATAGAGCATGAGTCTTGCACGTGTACGGACGATAATGCACTCGCTAACGCTCGTATTATCTCCCCGTACACGTGCAAAACTCATGCTCTATCCTATACTTATACCCTTAACCGTGTGTGGCCAATATTTTGGGAGAAAGTAGGTCGACGCAACGTAAAAGTCAGGTCAATATAAGGAACATACCGATGTGGTTTGATCGATATCCCAGCAATAGAGTAGGATTCAAAAAGTGTACACTTAGCCGGACGTTAGCTATATTTCGATCTATATTTCGATCTACACGACACAACGTGTTCGAACTATATGGTCAATGTGAGACATTGACCTATTTTTCGCCTCAGTTAATTTAGGTTTACTAACATCAGTCATACATCTTTCAAACGTCATGGACACAACCATCTACATAATAAAAGGTCAACGAGAATGATCTTTACATACTTATACATTTTACTGATTTTTAGCTCTACTGGCCGAAGACGATGGCAAGTTTTCCATCGTCCGTCCGTCGTCCGTCCGTTAACGTTTGTTTTGTTTACGCTATAGGGATTTCATTATTAATCGGATCTTTAAGAAACGTTGTGAGTGTCTTTATATCAATGGGAGCTCGGATGAGTTCGAAAAGCAGCCAGATCGGATTATAAAACCAGAGTGATGGCCCATGTTTTGCTGAAAAATGCCATAGTAAGCCTTGTTTACACTCTCTCACCTTCATTTTGTATTTGATCTTTACGAAACGTTGCCAGTGTATTTATATCAATGAAATCTCGGATGATTAAAAAACCAGCCAGATCGGACTAGAAACACGGGAGCCTTTGATTTATTGAAAAATGTGTTAAACTTTTGATGTCAACTCTCTAGCACATTCATTTTTCATCCGATCTGATACCAGATTGTTAAGATCAATGAAAGCTCGGACGAGTTAAAAATCTAGCCAGATATGACCAGTAACAGTTATTGCCCTTGATTTTCTAAAATATGATATAATTTGGACTCGTTAACACGATCTGGCCTTAATTGTCCATTCAATAACTTTTGTTTGGAATAAGATATTGCAATGAAACTCGCAGGGTAGGTAGCTAATAGGGAAAGAAAGGGTCATGGTCAATGTTTTGGTTACTAAAAATAGAAAAATGGTTTCCGCTCAATAACGTTTGTTTGGAGTGAGGTAGTTTGACGACACTTACTGGGTAGGTGGTAGCTTCTGCAGAAAGGAAGGTTGGAATTGAAATTGGGGTCACTGGGTTCAAGGTCAAGGTCACTTTTACTAAAAATAGAAAAATATCATCTGTTCAATAACATTTGTTAGGAATGAGGTTTTGCAATGAAACTTGCTAGGTTTATAGCTTATAAAGAAAGGAGGGTTGGAATTGCGTTTGGGACCACTGGGGTCAAGGTCAAGGCCACTGTTACTAGAAATAGAAAAATGGTTTTCGCTTAATAACTTTTGTTTGGAGTGAGATATTGTGACGAAACTTGCTGGGTTGGTAGCCTCTGTGGAAAGGAAAGAGGAGATTGAAATACGGTTCACTGGGTTCAATGGCAGTGTCAATGTTACTATCAATAGAAAAATGGTTTCTGCTCAATAAATTTTGTTAAGAATGAGATATTGCAATGAAATTTGCAGGGTATGTAACTTATATAAAAAAGACGGTTGGGATTGCGTTTAGGGCTACTAGGGTCAAGGTCAAGGTCATTGTTACTAAAAAAGAAAAATGGTTTCTGGAGTGATGTATTCCGACGAAACTTGCAGGGATGGTAGCCCATATGGAAAGGAAGGTTGGTATTGCATTTCGGGTTACTGGATTCAAGTTACTAAAATAGAAAAATGGTTTCGGCTCAATAACTTGTCAGGAGTGAGATACTGAGGCGAAACTTGCTGGGTTGGTAGCTTTTATGGAAAGAAAAGTTGGGATTGCATTTGGGGTCACTGGGTTTAAGGTCAAGTCACTGTTACTAAAAATAGAAAAAATGGTTTCCGCTCAATAACTTGTCAGGAATGAGGTATTGCAATGAAACTTTCAGGAATGTAACTTATAAAGAACAGAAGATTAGGATTGCGTTGAGGCTACTAGGGTCAAGGTCAAGGTCACTGTTACTAAAAGGTAAAAAGTTTTCCGCTAAGTAACTTATATTAGGAGTGATGTATTGCGAAGAAACTTGCAGGATAGGTAGCTTATATAGAAAGGAAGGTTGGTTTTGCATTTGGGGCTACTGGATTCAAGGTCAAGGTCGCTGTTACTAAAAATAGAAAAATGGTTTCGGCTCAATAACTTTTGTTAGGTGTATGGTATCGCACTTTTTGTTGAACCCGATTTTCTTTTTGCACATGAGATAGATCTCGACTTAGTGATCAAAATGTGTGTCAGTTCTTCTGTCCATGCGTTAGTCAATGCGTCCGATTTCATTTCTTAATATCTTCTTCATTAAATGCAGGATTTACACCAAACCCCACCATGATGTTCCTTATATGCATCTGACATCATTTGCAACATGTTGGGTCGTTGTGACCTACTTTCGACGAAATATATGTCACGTCCGGTCTCCGCTACGACATGTGTATCTATCTTCTTTCTTTTTAGGATTTTCACCAAACTTCACTTTGATGTTCCTTATATGCATATTAAATCATGTGCAAAATGTTGGGTCGTTGTGACCTACTTTCGACGAAATATAGGTCATGTAAGTTTGTGCTACGGCATGTGTATCTTGCCTCTTTCTTGCAGGAGTTTCACCAAACTTCACCGGAATGTTCCTTATATGCATCCTATGTCATGTGCAAAATTTTGGGTTGCTGTGACCTACTTTTGATTAATTTAGTTCATGTCCCATCGCCGCTACGACATGCGTATCTTGCTTTTTGATCGAGGATTTTCACCAAACTTCACCAGAATTTCCTTATATGCCTCTTACATCATGTGCAGAATTTACGGTCGCTGTGACCTACTTTTCACAAAATAAAGGTCATGTACGGTCTCCGCTACAACATGCTTATCTTGCTTCTTTCTTTCAGGACTTTCACCAAACTTCCCAAGAATGTTCCTTATATGCATCTAACGTCATTTGCAAAATGTCAGGTCACTGTGACGTACTTTGACAAAATATAGAGCACGTCCAGTCTCTGCTGCGACATACGTATCTTGCTTTTTTCTCGCAGGATTTTACCAAACCTCACCAGAATGTTCCTTATATGCATCTAACATCATGTGCAAAATTTAGGGTTGCTGTGACCTACTTTCGACGAAATATAGGTCACATCCTGTCTCCGCTAAAACATGCATAATTTGACCTTGATCACAGTAACCCTCAAATGCAATTCCAAGCTTCCTTTCCATATAAGCTACCTATCCTGCAAGTATCATCGCAATACCTCATTCCTAACAAAAGTTATTGAGCGGAAACCATTTAAATGCATCACTGTTAATGACATTAATTTAAAGTTTTGGGATTGGCATTAGTGTTGGTCAAATAAAAAACCTGGACCTTTATAAATAGGGCTTCTAGTTTAAAAGAAGTACTGATGGAAATTTTAGGACGACAACCTTATATGTCAGAACCATTTTAGCCAGTAGAGCGTCTACATGCCCTGTTGGGCCTCTTGTTTTATATGTGACTGATGCATTGAAGCGGGACATATGGGTCCCGTGGATACTTTTTCTAGTTGTGTGGCTTGTCTCTTAGGAGGCTAGCCCAACTGCATGTGCCATGTGGTGTGCCATCGATACTATTTCTGGTGCAGTGTCTAATAAACCGAATATAGACGGTTTATTGCATTCAACATTGTTCGACATCATTGTATAATTTTGCTTGTAACTTGTATATGGAACGAAACAACTTATATCTACACACGATATATACCACAATCAAAATAATCAATATTTGACCTAGTTTATAAAATATGAAATACAGTTGTTTTTCATTCCAAGATAGACTCAGATGACAGATCAGAGAAATTGAACTAAACGCTATCGTCTATGTGTGTCCTATATAAAATCACTAACACAACACACCACAAATATTGTCACAATCAAACTTTATTTGTGATAACATCTTAAGTAAATAATTATACTATAGAAATGAACACATTAATTAACACATATATTAACATACATTTTCAATACAGATATGAATCAAGAAATGCCCATAGTAAAGACAATGAAAGACAGCAAAGGACAGTTCATCTTTGATTTTGTTTTGAATTTCTTTTGTATTAAAGAAAGTATTGCATATGTAGTTGCATGTCACACAAGTTAACATACACATATGTAATTACACGTCACACACGTTCATATACACATATGTAATTACACGTCACACACGTTCATATACACATGCAGACGTTAGACAACCCAGTTTGCTATTTAACGTCAGGCAGATGGTTATTGTTTCAAGGAATGTTCAACAAATTGTACTCTGAAAATACCTTTTCCGTGATATCATACACAGATTTCCCTGCCTGCACTACTTTTTTAAGAAGTTTTAGAACAGTTTCATGATCTTGTTTGCACATAACGCTAATTAAATCCTTCCGCGTGGGCAAAAAGAGTATAGCTAGGGTTGCCATTTTTCTCGTGATCCACGGATGGTGTTTGGATAATGTTTTAGTATACACTTCTGACGCAATCACAGACGTTTTGTCGTCATCAGAACCTTGTCCTAGTCTTGACATAAATTCTAAAATAAACTCCAACGCCCAATGTAATCTTAGCAATGGCCTTGCCCCCGATAGATTGCTACCTTTGTTCATGGCTAGTGAATTGTTGACCTCGAATAAAATCATGGATTGAACTGTCTGATAATGGCCACTGTGACTATTTTCACTGGATTGTTTAGACTGTATCACAGATATTTTGTATTCCAAATCACTGGCAACAAATCCAAAAAGTCTACCAGTAAGCCTGAAAAATCTGAAAAACATTAATATGCATTATGAAAACAATACTTAGTTAATGATGATGGTGTGCACGCCTTATTAGTATTGTATATGGTATTGTATATGAAATGGATAGTAAAGAAATATTTCGAACGTGACTAACACCTATTTCATTAAACTTACAGTGCATTTTCAAAATATATTTTTATCTAATCACTGCTATACTTAAATAATAGACACAAATGTAAATTTTCTTTTAAGAGCAGCGAGTTACGCAGTAATTACTTCACCTTAATGTGAGGAATTTCACGATAAAAGTTTAGTTGTTCATAGTAAAACTTATATTGTGGATCTGAAGACATTTCAGGATATTTGATATTTATGTTGTCCGGCTGTTGTATTGCTTTCATTGATTGTTGCCGCGATATACTTTTGATAGTCAAAGTTCAAATCTGAGGTCTTATCCCGAGAGATACTTTGCATGTTATCGGTTACACGCGTCCCATACCTGAACATATGAGGGTTTTACGCGGACGTCAACTTGTCAAGCCGGGCATCCATTAGTACGTGATACGTGGTCCGTGTCTGTATCCGCGTCCGTATCCTTGTCAGTGAAAAATCGGTTATATAGAGAAAACGTTGGGAAGCATCCATTGATCAGTTCCGTGTCGGTGTCCGCATTGTTGACGGACACGGATGCACTGACGCGGATACGGACACGAACCACGGTCACGTAAAAATGGATGCCCGGCTTCACGAAGTAGTGTGATGTGATTGCTCTTAGAACTAATAATATGTATATCCAGTGTATGCTTAGATTATCACTATTGATGGTTGCATAAGTAATACAGTCGAAGGGAAGTGTTTTCGGTAGAATACTGGATTTGTTATATGGTATACAATAAGTCATCTCCCTTGATTATTCAGTTGTGTAGAATTATGTATAATTTCGTCTAGAGGTAAATATTTAGAAAAAGAAAGTGATGACGTTTAGAAAAAGAGGCCAATTAAGGACTAATGAATCATGGGTATAAAATGGAAAGAATTTAAATGTGGTAAATGATTTTAATTATTTAGGAAATGTTTTTAATTATACTGGGACATATTAAAGGCGTTAACTGTCCTAATCGCCAATATTACAACGTATACTTTCCAACCTAAAACATGTATTTATGGGGGCTATTCTTAATTAAGGAGCAGAGATTTGGGGTTTTACAAAGTCAAAGGAAATTGAAAGAATACATTTTGCTAATTTAGGCACAGTTTGGCATATGTCATGTGCACATAATAGAGAGGTTCGTGTATGTTGGGAGATTGACATGGGTTATTTTGTAGTTCATTATGAAGTATGTTATCAGTTGAAGGTGATGGGTTTGTTATTATAAGGTCATTCGGTCATCGCATTTATTATACTAGTAAATAAATATATATTTATAACGTTTGTGTTGTAGTTGTTACTGCTGTTAGAAGGGTGAGTGTTGGGGGAACTGGATACATGTGTCAAAAATAAGCACATATTATATCGGATCTATGCCATTTGCATTTTCATCATTAAGGACTATGTCCCCTTTATTGTAATCCCATTGACATTTTATTTGAAAAATAAATAAATAATAGAATACCACTAAAATTCATTATGGGTAAATGCAACCGTCAGTTTATTATGTTTACACATTTATCTAGGAGTGCTATACCGAATAATAAATGCAAACATGATAAAAGTGTATATTGATCCATACTCAGCTTATATCATTCTCAGGGTCATGTGTGTATTGATTAAGTTACATAGTTATAAAGTACGTATTTACAGGGTCACAAAGGCCTAGATAAATGTGTAAACACATTAAACTGAAATTTGCATGTAAAACAATGCAATATTATTTCAGTTCTAATGTTTTTCTTTTTATATACTCCCCGTGTGGTTGCTGGGGTAGAATACAACCATAGAAATCTCACAAACACACTGTCACATGCAGTGGGGTAGGACCTCCCGCATTCATTTTTGTCATTTGTTATCATTCTCATTCAATGTCTTTATCTGCAAACGGGGAAACGTGGCTCCATCGTAAATGGAATGTCTGCTATAGAATTTGCAGCAACTTTTCAGTTCTGTAGGTAAGAAGGTTCAAGGCCCATTCCCCATATTGTATCTTGATGTAGATGAAAGATGAGCCTGGCACGTTCATTCCTGTTAGGCTTCATATCACTTTTCATGTGCTGTGCGTCTTATAACCCAGTTCATTACATTTCTTTTTTATATTCAATCTTAGTGGGATTACAAGAAAGGGAACATAACTCTTAACCTATTTATCGAATGTTGGTACTAATTAAAGTGTACCATTGCCTAAATTAATTGATTAATATACAAGTTTCGTGTGCAAATATTCAATCACACATTTTAAAACGTGGTGGGAAACCTATCATTATATTAACAATGTACGATATTTGTTCTAACTCTCGAAATAATGTGCAAATATTTAAGGTTTATGTCCCCGTTTTGGAATCCCATTGAAAGTGCATTAACAAAAGAAAATAAAGAACCGCACTGAAATTATTCGGAATATTGTTATATGTAATTTGCAATTTAAGGACTATTGGTCAGCCATCTTTGAAAAAAAAAATCCAAAATGGATGGGGTATGATTAATTGAAATTTTCATCCAAATGCATATTATAGGCATGAACATTGTCAATGATATAATAGATGACATTAATGCAACACTATTGATGTGAACATAATGTCAGAAACAATATTTATTTAGCAGAAATAGCGCCCTTTATGTTCGAAAAGTTTTACTCTAAGATGTTGTTTTTTATTTCAAATAAATTTGTCCATAGAATTGTCCATTTATCTAAAAATGGCACACGAGACATCATTTCTAAATTGAATACGGCATGTTATCACATCATCCAATCATTGTAAAAAAAAACAAGCTATTCTTTCAATGGCATAATCTCAATGCTATAGTATGGTGGCACTGACGGGTTTTAATTGTCAAACTATTATAAATGGCAACTATATTTTTGGATGTATTAAACACAACTGAGTAACTGTTGTGAATAGAAACATGGCAACACAAGAGTTATTTATTATTATATTCCTATAACAAGAGCTGTCGGAGAACAGCGCGGCTCGACTATTCCATTTATCAGAAAACAAGGCTACAACAATGTGGGGTGGGATTGGGAGCACAACATAACTATGTGTAAGAATTGACCAAAACTACACAGAAATATGTAAAAAAATAAATAAAAATAAAAAATTCGAGTTTTGAGTGGGGTGCGGGATGGGGGTGGGAGAGAGGCGGGGTGGATGGCGGGGGGAGTGGGGGTGGTGAGGGCAACATATAACGTGTAAGAAGCTATGTAAGAATTCACAAACAGGGGGAGGGGGGCGGGGTGGGGGGGGGGGGGGGCAAGATAGCTATGTGTAAGAATTGACAAAAACAACACAGAAATATGTAAAAACAACAACAACAAAAAGTTTAGAGTGTGGGGTGGGGTGGGGGTAGTTTGTGGTGTGTGGGAGGGGGGGTGGTGTGTGTGGAGGGGGCAACATATATGTATAAGAAGCTATGTGTAAGAAATTACCTAAACAACACAGATATATGTAAAAAAAACAATAAACATTAAATAAAAATATTTGTTTCGAGCGTGGGGGTGGGTGGGGTGGATTTTGGAGTAAGGGTTGGGGGTGGAGGCAACACAGGATTGTGTAAGAATTGACCAAAACAACACAGAAATATGTAAAAAAACACACAAAAAAACAGTTTAGAGTGTTGGGGGTGGGGGTGGGGGTGGGGGTGGTTTGTGGTGTGTGGGAGGGGGGGGGGGGTGGAGGGGCAACATATATGTATAAGAAGCTATGTGTAAGAAATTACCTAAACAACACAGATATATGTAAAAAAAACAATAAACATTAAATAATAATATTTGTTTCGAGCGATGGGGTGGGTGGGGTGGATTTTGGAGTGAGGGGTGGGGGTGGAGGCAACACAGGTATGTGTAAGAATTGACCAAAACAACACAGAAATATGTAAAAAAAGAAAAAAGAAAAGAAGAGTTTTGAGTGGGGGTGGGGGGTGGGCGGGGGGGGGGGGGGGGGGGGGTGGAAGCGGGGCGAGAAGCAGGGGGTGGGAGGGACGGAGCAACATATGTGTAAGAATTGACAAAAAACACCCGGCATGGGGGGGAAAGGGGCAACATGTTTAAGAATTTACAAAAGCAACACAGAAATATGTAAAAATAAATAAAAATAGAGTGTGGGTGTGGTGGTGGGGGGGGGGAGTGGGGATGAGAGGCGAGAGTGGGTTTGGGAGGGGGAGGGGGCAACATATATGTGTAAGAATTGACTAAAACAACAAAGAAATATGTAAATAAAAAAAATAAAAAAGATTTTCAAGTGGGGGTTGGGTGTGGGGGGGGGGGGGGCGGTGGTGAGAGGCGGGAGGATAGGAGGGGGCAACATATATGTGTAAGAATTGACTTGAACAAGAAAGAAATATGTTAAAAAAAAAGGATTTTCAAGTGGGGGTGGGGGTTTTTTTTTGGGGGGGGGGGCGGGGGTAATAGGCGGGAGTGGGTTGTGGGGGGAGGGGAGGGGGCAACATATATGTGTAAGAATTGACTAAAACAACAAAGAAATATGTAAAGAAATAAAAAAGTTTCAAGTGTGGGTGAGGTGGGAGGGGGGGGGGGATCGGGGATGGGGGGAGGAGGGAGCCCATGCCCCAATATGGGTGAAGTAATAAGATGCTTAATGCTATAACAAATCCCAAACCAAAATTATAGATATATACATGCTTACATGCAAACCTAGATCTGCCTTTATTGCACAGTTTATGGGCCATCACAATTTGGGTTCCATGGGAGCCCAGGATTTGCAGAAGACAAAATTACTTATCCAACCCTTTACAACATACTATAAGGAAACCAATTTCAAAATTTAGTTTAGCTAGGACAAGAAATGTAAGAGATATAGACCTGTAAACACAGCTTACACGCAAAATATGATGTGAAACAGACATATTTTAAGGGCTATCAGAATTTGGGTTCCATGGGAGCCCATGGGTTACAGGAACCAAAATTGCTTATGCAGCCCTTAAGATAATGCTATAAGGAAGCCCATGAACAAATTTTGTTGTGCTAGGATAAGAAATGTAAGAGATATAGACTTGTAAACACAGCTTACACGCAAACCTTGATGTGGGACGCCGACGCTGACGCCGACGCAAAATCCGACGCCGACGCCGGGGTGATTACATAAGCTCTCTTATTCTTCGAATAGTCGAGCTAAAAACAGCACAATCTAAATAATAACATATGATTACGATAAAATTACCTGTTTATCGGAATGTTTCACCATACAGCATGTTTCAATTTACAATTCACCTGCATGCTTTTCATGTGTTTCATGTGCGTGCGTTGAAGGCACATGGCGTATAAAGAAAATCTTCATTTTTAACTATGGTGTACATCGAAATTTGGATGATGTGATAACATGGCTTACTTTATTAAGAAATGATGTCTCGTGTGCCATTTTTAGATTAATGGACAATTCTATTTACCATACCCCATCCATTTTGGATTTTCTTTTCAAAGATGGCTGACCAGTAGCCCTTAATATGTTTACACTTTTATCTAGAATGTGCTATACTTCAATGATAAATACTAACTTGATAAAAATAGCTTATGTCAAACTCAAGGTCGTATGTGTATTGACAAATCACATATATTTTATCAAGTATGTATTGATAATTCAAGGGTAGCACTGCCTAGAACAAATGCGTAAACATGTTATACTGAAGGTGTCATGGAAAAATTATCCCACTGTCAAACCCATATTTCAGCGGGTTTAGCACTCCGCTTATTTATCGAAAACATAACTTCATCTGTTCTGTTTTGTTCATCTATTAAAGAATAAAGTATAGCACGTAAATTAAACAGCTGCAAGGGAACACGTGCGCTCAAAGTAGCGAAAACAACGTGCGGATATAAAATAAGTGGTCGTAATAACATCCACGCATGTATCCGTATCCGTACTCCGCGCACAGGTTACCATTTCATGCACTGTATGTGCAACACACAGAAATTGAAATATAAACAATAGGTCAATGACCTTGAAGCTCTGCTGATAGATTTTGATAGCTAGATCAGCATTCCTGTGAAGTTTCATGAAAATATGTCAAGTAGTTTCAGAGGAGTGGTCGCTACAAGTTTTTACTATATAACTCTTGTAAACAAAGATGGCAACTGGCAGCCATGTTTAACGTTGGATCAAAATGATTTTTAAAACGGACCAACATCATGTCATGCTGATCATTTTAGAAAAAGTCCCATATCAATATCACTTAGAGTTTTAAGGAAGTAGTCGCTACAAATTGTTTTTTTAAATATATTTTTAGCCGTGTCGGCCATCTTGAATTTTTGGCCGGTCTGAAATTTTGCTAGGATCTATTAAACATCAAGAGCAACCTTTCTTTGAAGTTTCATGAAAATCTATCAAGTAATTTCAGAGAAGTAGTCGCTACAAGTTTTTATTATATAACTCTATGTAAACAACGATGGTCACTGGCATGGCCGCCAGTTTAATGTTTAATCCGTCAAATAGTTTCAGGGGAGTAGTCGCTACAACTTTTTTTTCTATATAACTGTATGTAAACAAAGGTGGCCGATGGCGGCCACGTTTAATGTTCAATTAAAATAATTTTCGACAAAGATCAACATCAACATACTGATCATTTCAGAAAAGTCCCATATCAATATCACTTATAGTTTTCCAGAAGTAGTTGCTACAAACTTGTTTTTTTCTTAAATCTATTTTTAGCCGTGACGGCCATCTTGAATTTTCCGGCCTACCTGAAAGTTTGCTAGGATCAATAAGATTTCAAGAGCAAAATTCCTGTGAAGTTTCATGAAAATTCATCTTGTAGTTTCAGAGGAGTAGTCGCTACAAAAAAGTTTACGGACGGACAGACGGACGACGGATACCGCACAACGGCATAAGCCCTGTTGATCTTTGATCAATAGAGCTAAACACGTACCTGCATAGTTCCCGATATGCCGCTAGATAATCCACCAGGTCCACACACCCATCAGCACGAGCACATCTAGTTAGAGACTCGTATACCACTTCCAAGTCAAAGTCGTGTTTTTCTTCCTTCTGAAAATTCGCCATTGTTTCTGCTATAGTAATATGTTTCTCTCCTCTTTTATTCGGTGTTGTTTTGTTGTCGTGTACACTGGCAAAAAAATAACACGAATATTTTTTATCTAGTTGATTAAATTTCTAGTAAATGATAACCATACTCAACACACTAAGTTCGTGAATTTGTAGAACCTAACGGCACCGTGTATAACTATAGCACCGCACCGAGTTGTATAACTTCGGCTATTAAGTCTTATATAGTCTTATATAGTCATCGTCCGATAACTGGTCCGATTTCATATACGAATGAAAAATAAATATTGAAAACATGTGTAGTCAGCATGATCACGTTAATTACACAGTTCATTCAGTGTGTTCGATTCATGAGCGAATTCATGAACTGCGTTACCACTGTAGGTCAAGTAAGAATCGAATTTGAGTTTGTAGATATCAACACGCTAGTTTGTAGACAGAAATAGAATTTAGCCATGCAATTGTGGTATTCAATTTTGATTCAGATTATGAGGCCCATCCAATAAAGCAGTTTTGTGTGCAGTAAAATATAAATACACAACAGAAAGTTGTTCATTTAATGCTTTGCTATCATTCTTGTATTAGAAACAATGAAGAAAACAAGTTTTGTATTTAAACTAGCTAAATTATGAATATGCTTTTCTAAATTACAAAGTTGTGTTTAGCTTTTCCTACACAAGACAATATCTAATACAGCAATGTAACAAAGAAAGTTAAGCGGGCCTCAGTTTAATGGTCACGGAGCATGCAGTCAGTAAATAAACAAGATTCCCATGCTATTTCAATGACCAAATATTAGGTAATATGTCCTTAAAGCTACACAATCCCGATTAAAGGCACATGGTACTGAAACAATCTAACGGTTATAACGAATGTTGTACCAAGTGACTACATAAATCCACCGAATATTTATGAGATAAGGCGGTACTGTATGAGACGCTTCAGGTACCTTGTGATTCGACCACTGGTCTTATATCGTGTATTAAAGCGGATTTTAGCAGATGACATTTGACCACCGAACTGATGAAAGACAATACGAAATACAAGTCATTAGAAATTGAAAAGGAAGCTAAAGATGTACTTACTCAAAACAACCTTATAAGTGCATATTTAAATAATCCGAAACAATACCTATAATGAAACGCAGCGGTCTTTTAAAAAAGACCCTTTCCAACCATCCTGTTGAATCAACACAACTATTATACAAACAAGTAATCCTCCATTTTTATGTGTGTGTGTACTGTATATTGACACAATACACAAGGGAGACATTGTTTATCAAAACTGGAATATTGATAGAAGGGACCCCAACCAAGGGTCATATTTAATGGTAAAGATGGAGATACAGTATTTGAAGTTATGCATGCATGGTTTACACTTATTATCAACTCTTTTTTTTTTAAATAATGTCTTAATTTATGCATGCATTGAAATATTGAAAAATAAATTGGAGAGAGAGAGAAAGAGAGAGAGAGAGAGTTTCTATATATAGTCTTATACACATAGAAGCCGGAGGGACCCACACCCCAATGTTTCGGGATGGACCTCAGGTTTATGTTTTCCGAAAAAAAAATGCAGCAACAAATGTATGAATTGCCAATATGAACATTACAATTCTGATGGATCAGATTTTAAAATCAGCAGAAAATATTTTATTCCATCTGTGAAATCAACGATTCTTCCAGCTGAAAAAAATATTTTGAAAGATGTTAGCTTCCGCCTGTACGGCAGTGTTAACTAAAAACTGAACGTTTTATTAGAAATATTAAACTTTAAATACTAATAATTAACGTTTCCTAAGTTAACTTATTTAAATCTTTAATTTTCTGTAATCAAGTTTAAAGATTTGTAAATTAATTTTAGATGAAAACAGGCCGGTAGCCAGCCTTAAAATTTAACCTAGGAATATCTCTTATTTTGGTGTCCGGTGGAATTAACCTCCCTCTCCGCCCTGGATTTTGTTTTGATTTCCTTCAGTGCGTTGCATTTCCCCCATGTACTAGTATATATTTGTTCTTATGAAAGTACATTCCCAAAATTTAACCAAGGCTACTACCTCTGTGCACCCCTGTGCCCCAGTGTAGATACGGACCTGGAAAAGCAGTATATTGAAAAGCACAGGATCCTTCGCGATTGAACATAATTATGTAAAAGGAATTTAATAAGTACTCTTGATGTTAGTCGGCCTCCGTAACGCAGTAGGATAACTCGTTAGCTTTAATATGCTTACCCCGTCCGCGCTTACCCCGTTGCGGACGGAGTTCAAACCCGCGGCTCTGCACTTTCTTTTTTTTTTTAAACAAAAATGTTTATGATTTTTCTTTTTTTATGAAGAAGTAGTAGTAAAATGGCTTTGAGATTCATCAGATTTAGATGTTAACAAACATATAGATAAACACCCACAAACACACGCAAGCACGCAAGCACGCGCTCGTACTTACACTCTCCCAAATGTTAGTTAAGAAATAATAAATATGTACCTGTGTTTCTCACTCACTCACTCACTCACTCACTCACTCACTCACTCACTCACTCACTCACTCACTCACTCACTCACTCACTCACTCACTCACTCACTCACTCACTCACTCACTCACTCACTCACTCACTCACTCACTCACTCACTCACTCACTCACTCACTCACTCACTCACTCACTCACTCACTCACTCACTCACTCACTCACTCACTCACTCACTCACTCACTCACTCACTCACTCACTCACTCACTCACTCACTCACTCACTCACTCACTCACTCACTCACTCACTCACTCACTCACTCACTCACTCACTCACTCACTCACTCACTCACTCACTCACTCACTCACTCACTCACTCACTCACTCACTCACTCACTCACTCACTCACTCACTCACTCACTCACTCACTCACTCACTCACTCACTCACTCACTCACTCACTCACTCACTCACTCACTCACTCACTCACTCACTCACTCACTCACTCACTCACTCACTCACTCACTCACTCACTCACTCACTCACTCACTCACTCACTCACTCACTCACTCACTCACTCACTCACTCACTCACTCACTCACTCACTCACTCACTCACTCACTCACTCACTCACTCACTCACTCACTCACTCACTCACTCACTCACTCACTCACTCACTCACTCACTCACTCACTCACTCACTCACTCACTCACTCACTCACTCACTCACTCACTCACTCACTCACTCACTCACTCACTCACTCACTCACTCACTCACTCACTCACTCACTCACTCACTCACTCACTCACTCACTCACTCACTCACTCACTCACTCACTCACTCACTCACTCACTCACTCACTCACTCACTCACTCACTCACTCACTCACTCACTCACTCACTCACTCACTCACTCACTCACTCACTCACTCACTCACTCACTCACTCACTCACTCACTCACTCACTCACTCACTCACTCACTCACTCACTCACTCACTCACTCACTCACTCACTCACTCACTCACTCACTCACTCACTCACTCACTCACTCACTCACTCACTCACTCACTCACTCACTCACTCACTCACTCACTCACTCACTCACTCACTCACTCACTCACTCACTCACTCACTCACTCACTCACTCACTCACTCACTCACTCACTCACTCACTCACTCACTCACTCACTCACTCACTCACTCACTCACTCACTCACTCACTCACTCACTCACTCACTCACTCACTCACTCACTCACTCACTCACTCACTCACTCACTCACTCACTCACTCACTCACTCACTCACTCACTCACTCACTCACTCACTCACTCACTCACTCACTCACTCACTCACTCACTCACTCACTCACTCACTCACTCACTCACTCACTCACTCACTCACTCACTCACTCACTCACTCACTCACTCACTCACTCACTCACTCACTCACTCACTCACTCACTCACTCACTCACTCACTCACTCACTCACTCACTCACTCACTCACTCACTCACTCACTCACTCACTCACTCACTCACTCACTCACTCACTCACTCACTCACTCACTCACTCACTCACTCACTCACTCACTCACTCACTCACTCACTCACTCACTCACTCACTCACTCACTCACTCACTCACTCACTCACTCACTCACTCACTCACTCACTCACTCACTCACTCACTCACTCACTCACTCACTCACTCACTCACTCACTCACTCACTCACTCACTCACTCACTCACTCACTCACTCACTCACTCACTCACTCACTCACTCACTCACTCACTCACTCACTCACTCACTCACTCACTCACTCACTCACTCACTCACTCACTCACTCACTCACTCACTCACTCACTCACTCACTCACTCACTCACTCACTCACTCACTCACTCACTCACTCACTCACTCACTCACTCACTCACTCACTCACTCACTCACTCACTCACTCACTCACTCACTCACTCACTCACTCACTCACTCACTCACTCACTCACTCACTCACTCACTCACTCACTCACTCACTCACTCACTCACTCACTCACTCACTCACTCACTCACTCACTCACTCACTCACTCACTCACTCACTCACTCACTCACTCACTCACTCACTCACTCACTCACTCACTCACTCACTCACTCACTCACTCACTCACTCACTCACTCACTCACTCACTCACTCACTCACTCACTCACTCACTCACTCACTCACTCACTCACTCACTCACTCACTCACTCACTCACTCACTCACTCACTCACTCACTCACTCACTCACTCACTCACTCACTCACTCACTCACTCACTCACTCACTCACTCACTCACTCACTCACTCACTCACTCACTCACTCACTCACTCACTCACTCACTCACTCACTCACTCACTCACTCACTCACTCACTCACTCACTCACTCACTCACTCACTCACTCACTCACTCACTCACTCACTCACTCACTCACTCACTCACTCACTCACTCACTCACTCACTCACTCACTCACTCACTCACTCACTCACTCACTCACTCACTCACTCACTCACTCACTCACTCACTCACTCACTCACTCACTCACTCACTCACTCACTCACTCACTCACTCACTCACTCACTCACTCACTCACTCACTCACTCACTCACTCACTCACTCACTCACTCACTCACTCACTCACTCACTCACTCACTCACTCACTCACTCACTCACTCACTCACTCACTCACTCACTCACTCACTCACTCACTCACTCACTCACTCACTCACTCACTCACTCACTCACTCACTCACTCACTCACTCACTCACTCACTCACTCACTCACTCACTCACTCACTCACTCACTCACTCACTCACTCACTCACTCACTCACTCACTCACTCACTCACTCACTCACTCACTCACTCACTCACTCACTCACTCACTCACTCACTCACTCACTCACTCACTCACTCACTCACTCACTCACTCACTCACTCACTCACTCACTCACTCACTCACTCACTCACTCACTCACTCACTCACTCACTCACTCACTCACTCACTCACTCACTCACTCACTCACTCACTCACTCACTCACTCACTCACTCACTCACTCACTCACTCACTCACTCACTCACTCACTCACTCACTCACTCACTCACTCATATGCTAAATAATGCATATACTACGAGAAAATAAGAAGTTACAGTTGTAAAAATCCCCAAAATCATCGAAAAACTAGCGCTTATAGAAACATACCATCGACAAACTAGTGCTTAACTTAAGCAAATCAGCGCATATACATCTACAAACTTGCCTAGATTTCAATGAAATGAGCATTTAAGGACTATTGTTCAGCCATCTTTGAAAAAAAAATCCAAAATGGATGGGGTATGATTAATTGAAATTTTCATCCAAATACATATTATAGGCATGAACATTGTCAATGATATAATAGATGACATTAATGCAACACTATTGATGTGAACATAATATCAGAAACAATATTTATTTGGCAGAAAAATAGTGCCCTTTATATTCGAAAAGTTTAGTGCAATTTTACTCTAAGATGTTTTGTTTTTTATGTTAAATAAAATGTGTCCATAGAATTGTCAATTTATCTAAAAATGGCACACGAGACATCATTTCTAAATTAAATACGGCATGTTATCACATCATCCACATTTCAAAGTCAATCATTGTAAAAAAACAAGCTATTCTTTCAGTGGCATGTACTTTCAAAATAATCTCAATTCTATAGTACGGTGGCACTGACGGATTTTAATTGTCAAACTATTATAAATGGCAACTATATTTTTGGATGTATTAAACACAACTGAGTGACTGTTGTGAATAGAAACATGGCAACACAAGAGTAATTTATTATTATATTCCTATAAAAACAGCACAAACTAAATAATAACATATGAATACGATCAAATTACTTGTTTATCCGAATGTTTCAACATACAGCATGTTTCAATTTACAATTCACCTGCATGCTTTTCATGTGTATCATGTGCGTGTGTTGCACATGGCGTATAAAGAAAATCTTCATTTTTAACAATGGTGTACTTCGAATTTTGGATGATGTGGTAACATGGCTTACTTTATTAAGAAATGATGTCTCGTGTGCCATTTTTAGATAAATTGACAATTCTGTGGACAAATTTATTTAACATAAAAAACAAAACATCTTAGAGTAAAATTGTACTAAACTTTTCGAATATAAAGGGCACTATTTCTGCCAAATAAATATTGTTTCTGATAGTATGTTCACATCAATAGTGTTGCAATAATGTCATCTATTATATCATTGACAATGTTCATGCCTATAATATGCATTTGGATGAACATTTCAATTAACCATACCCCATCCATTTTGGATTTTCTTTTCAAAGATGGCTGACCAATAACCCTTAAGACAATAAATAAATACATATTTCGGCACATACTACTACAGTATATCATTGCACAAAACCAGTGTAAAGGAAAAAAGTGTACTGTCGTACAGCATTTAGACAAAGATATTTAGAAGAAATGTAATAACATCGTATACCATACATTTTTCGCCTTGACTAATTTAATAAATGGAATATACCTATAAAACATATAGCAACATGTCGTCGAAGTTATGTAATAGATAGAGTATGGTTTCAGTGAGTTGGTTAATTTAAACATCGAGATCGGGCGTAGCCCATCGAGGTGTTTAAATTAACCAACGAGATGAAACCATACTCTTTTTGTTTTGTAGCATGTCCATTTCAGCTCCCTGTCATACTCTAACTTGTTATTCTAACTGTTATTCTGACAGGTCTTATTTTCAATTAAACGATTTACACCTGTGCTATTACAAAGAGACTTTTCGGTGACCATGCTACAATAGCAGTGAGAGAAATACAACTTACCTTTAGGAACAATTGAAATATTGTAAAAATACTGCGTTTGTTTATATTTTCAATGTCAATTCAATCCCATGATACAACTGAACCCGTTTGATATCTAGATTCGCACTTAACCTACAGTGGTAACGTGACGTACAGTATCAAAGATAACGTGTATTGTAATATTGGTATCACGAAATGCTTTTATATACAGGAGGGTTGTTCTAAAAGTTCTAGACAACTTCAATTGTATTTGTTCCACTATATGTACAGTACGGTTGTATTTGTTCCACTATATGTACAGTACGATTGTATTTGTTCCGCTTTATGTACAGTACGGTTGTATTTGTTCCACTATATGTACAGTACGGTTGTATTTGTTCCGCTATATGTACAGTACGGTTGTATTTGTTCCATTATATGTACAGTACGGTTGTATTTGTTCCACTATATGTACAGTACGGTTGTATTTGTTCCGCTATATGTACAGTACGGTTGTATTTGTTCCACTATATGTACAGTACGGTTGTATTTGTTCCACTATATGTACAGTACGGTTGTCCACCAGATTACTATCCCAAGCTGTATCACACACAACCGTTGACGTCTATCAGGCCTAGATGTGTGGTTCTATCATTAAGATTCCTGTAATGCCTTGTAAATATCATTGAAGTGTATAGGAGAATCTCAAACCAACATAATTACTAGATGTCTAAATTTATTTTTACACAGAATTTGCAATATATAATCTGTACATACCAATCTGGGTAGTAGGAGCATTAAATAGTAAAATAAATCCATTTAAATCCACATAAGGTTAATAAAATATGTTTTTCCTTCCACAATATTACTTTCTTATGAACACAACATTGGTATCACAATAAACGTACACACTGACCATTGTTCAGTGAATGGTCAGTGAACATGCTGAAAAGGATTAGTGTGTAGACAACAAAAGAGGAATGGATTGTTTATAATGGAAGGACACTTTTGTGTAGGAAAGGAATATTGTTAAAGAGAAAAAAAGCTTTTATTAACCTTACATGGATTTATTTTACTATTTATTGCTCCTACTACCCAGATTGGTATGTAATGATTTTATATTGCAAATTCTGTGTAAAAATAATTACACATCAGGTAATTATGTTAGTTTGAGATTTCTCTATATAATTCAATGATATTTACAAGGCATTACAGTAACCTTAAATGGAGCTCGTAACACATTAGCTTAAGTGTGTTATGTAAGCGTTAGATAACATATTTTAATTTAATAGTTTATTGAAAATCGATTTTGTAGTTATAATAGATAACATCTGTTTTGCATTTCGATGATTTTCTGAGAGTCAGCACAGGACATTCAACAACACGGTATGTGTCGTTATTTAATTTCAAACGAATATGAAAAACGAAGAAGTAAAATTATGAAACAACAATTGATCCCGTGTATCGGTATATCCTCCGAGCACGTTAAAGAACCATATGAATCTAATAGGTCTCACTACACAGTTAATATGAATCTAATAGGTCTCACTACACAGTTAGTGTAGTGAGACCTATTATATTCATATGGTTCTTTAACCATATGAATCTAATAGGTCTCACTACACAGTTAGTGTAGTGAGACCTATTAGATTCATATGGTTTAACGAGTTAGCTCCCTTGAAAGCCACGGTAGATAAAACTTGCGCCATAAAATGTAGTAGTGTGTTGTTCGGTTTTAAATATTTTTAATAATTACTGACAGATATATGTATTGCTGTTGCAGGTGAGATGAACACAGTCTGAAATTGGATGTGCAGCTATTAGACGACACTGGCACCATAATATGACAGTTTTATGGGAGTTGAAGCAGTGTAGGAATTCTGGTACAAACTATGGAGTAAAAGCCCAAAATAGTGCAAAGGATGCCACCACTCCAATTAAAAAAAAAAAAAACCTGGTCAACGTACCATATTTTGTACATTTTTGTGTGGGCAAATGACTGTGTTTCATAAATAAGTGACTTTTAGCTTGGAAATTTTAGGTTCGAAATGGCCCAGTAAACATTATTCATATAGGCCAACATAGTAAAAGTGTACTGTGTTGTGAGACCTATACGATAATAAGAGTAGGGCACGGTTCCCGGATTCCTATGTATCCTTCCCCTCTCTGGGGCGTCTTTAAATAACCTATACTGTGTTGATGAGCCGTTAAACAACATTCAATTCAATTCTTTGAGATATACACACACACTTAAACTTGCAGCTGATGTCACAGTTGCAGCTGACGTCACATATACACACCTCTTACTTGCAGCTGATGTCACATACACACACCTCTAACTTGCAACTGACGTCACATAAACACACCTTAAACTTGCAGCTGACGTAATGCACAGCCAAACACATACCTAAAACTTTGCTGACGTTACATACACACACATTAAACGTACAGCTGACGTCACATACACACACATTAAACTTGCAACTGACGTCACATACCCACACCTTTAACTTGAAGCTGGCGTCACATGCACACACATTAAACTTGCAACTGACGTCGCATACACACATCTTAAATTTGCAGATGACGTCACATACACACACACAACCACACGCAAGCGCGCGCACGCACGCACGCACGCACGCACACACACAACTTGCTGCTGTCGACACATAAACACACGTTAAACGTATAACTGACTTCACATACACCTTTACTTGCAGCTGACGTTACACATTCACAAACCTTAAACAGCTGACCTCACATACACACACATTAAATTTGCAGTTGGCGTCATATACACACACCTTAAACTTGCAGCTGACGTCACATACACACACTTTAAGGATTATGTCCCATTGAATTTGAAATAGATACAAACTAGAACTAAAATAATCTTGAATATGTTTGCATGACACTTTCGTTGATGGGGTCATTGTCGTATCGGGTATTCAGCTTATGTCATACTCAAGGTCATGTGTGTATTGGCTGGTTCACATATTTAGTCTTTGCTTACGTCATATAGCTTGCGCTGTATGACGTCAAACGTTCTCAGCTTGTTCAAGATGCTTATTAATGTTATATGTACAGATGCGTATGATGGGTTTATATCGGGGTGTGCACGGTATTGGAGCATGGCAAGTTTGTTGTAATTAACATTTCATTAAAATTACTGTTGAGTTTGTCTTCGTGACGTATATTTACTTATTTAAGTGACGTCATGGAACGTGGCGCTTCCAACGGATGAAATATACGCGGGGAATTAATGGAACAGCTGTATTTTATCGTAGAATAACATACAGCTGTCTCTCTTCTTTGTGTATATGAAAGACTGTGGAGGTCGGGTTAGAATGTAGAATAACATACAGCTGTCTCTCTTCTTTGTGTATATGAAAGAATGTGGAGGTTAGAATTTATAATAGAATGTGGATGAACATGATACACGTGATGTGAAGGTAATACTTCGTTGCCAAGAAAAACATTCACGATAGTACCAGCCAGGCGCGTATCCAGGCATACGCACGTACGCCAATGCGTACAATTCGTCAGCAAAAGTGAAAAAATAAAAGTTCCAAAAGTTGCAAATATGCAATAAAAACTGTAGGCTGAGATTGTATGGGCTAGTGTCAAACAAAATGCCATATTAACGCTGAAATATAGCTTGAGAACGCATCATTTGCCTCCTAATTTTCAAAATTTTCTTGGTGGAGGCCCAAACCCCCACCGGCGGGAGGGGGATCCCCCTTCCACACCTACCCCCCAACCGCAGCGTCGCTGCTCGGTTCGTAGCTACGCTTCTCATATCTGGCGTACATTTCAAAATGCTCCAGGTACGCCCCTGCCAGCTAATGAGATAAAAAAAGAAAAAAAAAGAAAGAAAAGTTGAATAATTTCAAAAAGAAAAAAAAAGAAACGCCTTTATTTGAGTGAATACATACAAATTTAGTATTTACTAAGACTATAAATAACTATTGTGTTCACTGTGCTTTGTTGCCCCGACACGCCTTTTTGTGACCTGTAACTTCTCGTTCATGTCACTCCTGGAAATTGGCGATACCATAGCAGTCTGCACCTCTAGTTGAAGTTCTTTTCGGGCGGTTCATGCGGTTGTGATATTGTCTTTGTTTGTTTGTTTGAATGGTGTTTTACGTCATTTTTAGCACATGTATATATGCATACATGTATATGACGGATGGTTTTGTGTCCCATTATCCCAGGTAGAACCAGTACTGTATACCTAACGCCGTTATATGTCTGTCTGTCTGTCTGTCTGTCTGCTGTCTGTCTGTCTGTCTGGTCTGTCCGTCCGTCCGTCCGTCCGTCCGTCCTTCCTGCTTTCTTTCTTTCTTTCCTTCTTTCTTTCTTACTTTCTTTCGTGATGTAATGATGTAATTCCTAATTCCTAAATAACAATAATACTTAAAACTTTACCTTAAAAACATGAAAACATATTTGAAGGAAAGGACACGTTTATAAATATAAACTGCTGTGGTATTTGAGTGTCAGTAGGTAGGACTACAGGTTTACAAGTGCAGTTATAACAATATTAGATGCAGAACATGTCTTTATTCAGTGCATGAACTCACTAAATATATTTACCCATGAACTGTATCTCTCATACTGAGGACTCCAGTGAGTTGTTGTGCATCATATATCATATTCAACAGTACAGTTTGTTCATGTACATGTATTTGCCGTTCATGCACATCAATATGTAATATGCTCATTTATTTTTGTTATTTTTTTTTCTATATGTAATACAATACAACTCCAATGTTGTCATTTGTATCTATAGGCAAATGTCTACTTACATTCTCATGAAAAAGCTACCCATGTACAGCCAAAAATGTACGAAAAGTGTGGTCATCTAAGAGGGAACTTGTCTCATGAAAGACTGCCCCGTTTAAAAACATAAACAATGAGATGCCGCAACATTGTATTTACACACACATTTCCATATAAGCAAATACAAATTAAAAAACTGAATTAGTAGTACATGGGACGGTTGGGCCCCACAACTACGCATGCGCAGGAAATGACAGGAAGTGACGTAATCAGATGATGAAATATTACGAAATGGTTCAGATGCAATATTGTGAAATAGCCATGTTTCTGCCGATTGTGAAATGTTTTTCTATTTTTAGGACATGCCAAAAACAGACATGTTTCAAGGCGTTGCGAAATAATACTATGTTTAAAATGAACAGACAGACGAACCTAGTATATAAAACCGATAACCAGCATCATTTCAAGCCTAAGACGGATTGACCTACTTCCAGAACCACCAAGAATCACTTTAACTCATTTGATTACGGTGACCCGTTTAGGACACACACTTTTTATTTTTTATCTCGAGGCCACCGTATTTGATGAAGTCTTCATCAACTCTACATCATGATCAACTCTACTATCAATAACGTATCATCTTGGACCAACTATGGTACTATTTGCGCTGGATTATCCCCGGGAACCCTCTACAGTACCGACTTCTACTTACTCTAATCTTAATCTACGGGCAAGCTTGTCATCATATTGGTGTCTAATGCAGGTACCCTCTCAGCTTCTTCAGAAATGCTCGCCAAAATATAGGGCGACGGTAAATACTAGTATACACGTTCGACGACCATAACCGGTAGCTAGTTGTAGCGCATTTACAAACGCCCATCATATGACGTCAAAATATGAACTGTTGCAAGACGTTACTAACTACAGTAGATTATTAACGAAATGTATGTATGTACGGATTGCAGGCGGTAGGACATAGTTTTACTATTACACATTACCGCTATTCACCCCACCACCGTCACCACCGTTAAAACCCATATACCCGACATACTGAGAAACACATATTGCAGTTAACACTTTATTACAACACTAACACAGTAACTTTTTTAGAATAAAACAAAGAAATAGGAAAATTATTTGTTGAAATAACATGGGTTGGTAAATGTGACACAGATTATAATAAATCACGATCAGTTATACTCAATATGAACACATTAAACACAATCTAGATTTAATAAAATTAATATAGTATGTGACAGGTTATATGCGGGACATTGTGCTAAATAATACCTTTCATAATGGGTCACACACAATATAACGATAGCTAAAAATGATTGTGCCCTAAACGGGCGGACGGACGGACGGACTGTAAACATTAGTACCTGACATATATTATGTATAAGTCTACGTAAAAAACAACACATCCTGGGCATACATAATTGATCATGAGGTGACCTAGTTTATATAAAGCAAGATGCTCAAGTTTTTCAGAGCAATACACATCCCCTATCGGGCATTTTAGTAAAAGTTATCTTGACCATAAATACTATCCCCAACTTGCTTTTCATATTAGCCGCCTAAGTAAAGTTAATGAGCAAAAACAGTTGTTCTATTTTAAGTAACAGTGAACTTGACCTTGAATCCAGTGACCCTAAATGCAATCCCAAGTTTCATTTTCAAATAATCTACCAACCCATAAAGTTTCATTACACTATCTCATTCCTAAGTAAAGTTATTGAGCGGAAACCATTTTTCTATTTTTAGTAAGAGTGACCCTGACCTTGATTCCAGTGACCCCAAATGCAATACGACGCTTCCTGTTCATATAAGCTACCAACCCATAAAGTTTAATTCCAATAACTCATTCCTAACTAAAGTTAATGAGCGGAAACTGTTTTTCTATTTTTAGTAACAGATCTTGACATTGACCCAGTGGCCTCAAATGCAATGCGAAACTTGCTTTTCATATAAGCTACCTACACACCATGCTTCAGGCCAATACCTCATTCCTAACTAGAGTTATTGAACGGAAACCACTTTTCTATTTTTAATAACGGTGTATTTTGTGTATTTTTTACAATTTCTGTTGCCACATTTTTTGACATATCAATAAAACAAAATGATGTGCATGGTCTCCTTACTCCCTTTTACCTACACACAAATATTTCCATTACATTATCTTAAGCATTTCTTTCCTATAAAGGATCCATATATTTGGTGTATTTTTACTATTTCCGTTTCCATAGCATCCATACTTTTTGTCAAATCAACAAAATAAAATAACATGCATAATCCCCTCATTGCCCTCTACCAACATACCAAGTTTCATAAACATATTTTCAATACTTTCTCATTACCGCAGGATGGATACAGATTTGTTGGACGGACTGATGGATTGTCGAAATGACGGACGGGCGTGGGCGGGTGGGTGGGGGAGGGGGAGACTTTAAATATTTGTTTTGTTCTGAGATTGCATCATTACCGACGCATTAAAACACGTCACGTTAATCATCTTAAAATACATTGGGGACATACTGCCTAATGATACCTTAATTAAAACATTATTGATTGTACAATTTGAGTTTAAATCAACGGTGCTTTATTTTAATTTAAAATATGATTTTTAATTTATGTTTATGCTATAATATACCTAATCGGAAGCGGAAAAGCCTTATTCGAATATAAAACCAATTTATTTAAACATGCTTGTTGTCATGGCAATCCCTTGTTTGTCTTCTTTAAGCTAATTCATAAAGCAGCTTAAGTGGCAAATACTACTTAAGTCAAAATTTAATTTTTACATATTTTTAAATATCCTTACGTGTTTTAATGCGTCGGTAATGATGCAATCTCAGGAACACTACAAACCATCTAGTTTAAGATAAATATTTAACTGTAGATTTTATTTATCCATAACCTTATTAGGAATATTAAGAAAACGTCTTTAATCGATAGAAAAAGGTGTTTAACAAGCATAAAGCATTTCTAAGAATACTAAATTCATATTCATATTTTAAACACTAATATCAGACAGCTAATGATCAAGCACAATTACATAACGTATGGAAAGGGCAGTTATTCTTGACAACTGTTCTGAGCGTTTTAAAATAATGTTTTGTAGTATATTATACACGAAGTTCCTCGTTTCTGCAATCATATTATACGGAACTCGGGAATTTCCGCTATATATTGTATATACTGCACACATAATTCCACATAATATTGCAAGGAAATCCCAAAATGTTTTGTAAAAAAAAAAGCGCAGTTAGTTAGAGAAAGGACACAACAGTGATGTTGTATACGTTTTAATCACAGTGCACGTTGAAACAAGAAATTCATAAATGTTGAAGTTCCTCTTTGAAAGATTGAGCACTGTATTTAACGTAAAGAGTTTTGCATCCTGCTCACATGGTTGAGCCAAACGCGTACTCTGTTAATAATGAAACTTTGAATGAATACTATTTGCTGTGTTATGTGCTGTTTTAGTCTTTTTTCCGATATGAAAGGTCTTACGTTAGCCATGTACCACTCGATTAACTGCAGAATATTGTGAATACAATACATTATAGCCGAAATTCCCGAGTTGCGTTTCCTTTTCGTTTCAGTTGGCATATATATACACCAATAGTTTTTTGAGACAGAACGACAGGCGGGCCACATATACTTATTACTCATAACGCAATATGCACGCATGACCGACATTTTACTTTCATTGTGTCATGGAATGTTCAACAATTCGTACTCTGAAAATACCTTTTCCGTGGCATCAAACACATATTTTCCTGCCTGAACTACTTGTTTTAGAAGTTGCAGAACAGTTTCATGGTCTTGTTTACACATAACGCTAATTAAATCCTTCCGCGTGGGCAAAAAGTGCATAGCTAGAGTTGCCATTTTCCGCGTGATCCATGGATGGTGTTTGGATAATGTTTTAGCATATACTTCTGACGCAATCACAGACGTTTTATCGTCGTCACCCCCTTGTCTTAGTCTTGACATGAATTCTAAAATGAATTCAAACACCCAATGTAACATAAGCAACGTTCTTGACCCCGATGATTTGCTCCTGGCCAGAGAATTGTTGACCTCGAACAAAACCATGGCTTGAACTGTTTGGTAATGCTGACCATTTTTGCCGGTCTGTTTGATTTGTATCGAGGAAATCTTGTATTCCAGGTCATTGGCAACAAATCCGAATAGCCTACCGGTGAGCTTGAAAAATCTGAAATACATACATATACATTAAATACATTATGATAGGAATGAATCTGTGCGAGTAGGTTCCAGAGGAACCCTTCACATTATTCGAATTCGAATTCGAAAAAGAAGAAGAAGCAGAAGAAGAAACAAAAGAAGAAGAATAAGAAACCGAAGAAGAAGAAGAAGAAATCTGGACTATATATCAATGACGTCATATATTGCGCAAACCTCTCAACACGATGTCCGACATACTATACCTATATTTTTACATATATATACCGTGTAAGCAATGAACTGTTACGCATGTCGTAGCAGAGACCAGACGAGACCTCTAGTTCGTCGAAGTAGGTCACAGCGACCTGAATTTTTGCATTTGACATTAGATGCATATAAAGAACATTCTGGTGACGTTTGGTGAAAATCTCGGCAGAAAGAAGCAAGATAAGCATGTCGTAGCGGAGAGCATACGTGACCAATATTTTGTGAAAAGTAAGTCACAGCGACCAGAAATTCTGCACATGATTTTAGATACATATAAGGAACATTCTGGTGAAGTTTGGTGAAAATCCTTCTAGAAAGAAGCAAGATACGCATGTCGTACCGGAGAGCGGACGTGACACATATTTCATCGAAAGTAGGTCACATAAACCTGAAATTCTGCATCTAACGTTAGATACATATAAGGAACATTCTGGTGAAGTTTGGTGAAAATCCTTCTAGATAGAAGCAAGATACGCATGTCGTAGCGGAGACCGGACATGACATGAATTTTGTCGAAAGTAGATGACCGCGACTCAAAATTTTGCACATGATGTCAGATGCAAACAAGGAACATTTTGGTGGAATTTGGTGAAAATACTGCATGTAACGAAGAATATATTAGAAAAGGGCCATACATCTGGTGTTACTTGTCCGATCTGGATGGTTCCGAGCTTTCATTGGTAACAACAATCTGGTAAAGTTTGAAAAAGATCGGATGAAAAATGAAGGCCCTATCGTGCTAACGAAGCCAAATTATGACATATTTCAGAAAATCAAGGGCCATAGCTCCCGTGTAAATGGTCCGATATGACTTGTTTGCGAACTCCTCCGAGCTTTCATTGATATCAACAATGTGGTAGCGTTTGGTAAAGATCGGATGAAAAACGAAGGTGCTAGAGTTGACATCAAAAGGTTAACGGACGACGAACGACGGATGGGCGGACGGACGGACAACGGACAAAATACCACGGCATTAGCTCTAAAATTGGGGTGGTCTGCCTCTGCCACAAAAACATCGACCGTCATATATGGTGTAGCATACGCTAAAGTGACGTAAAACACCATTCAAACGAAAAAAACATCAAACACCTACCATACATTGTTTTAAGCTTAGATGCCATATGCATATGTAGCTTAGGGAGAGGGAGGCATAGCATTTGAATAATCTTATTCCTCTCTCTCCGTTTTCAACTTCCGAAATCCTGTGAAAACACATCCTACCACAGGTCCAGGAATAATAGAGTAACGAACTAGAGTGACCACTACTTATAATACTGCATCTACCCAGCCTCTGGTATACAGGCTCCTTCTCGACGACATAGATATAATACAGTACCTGCATAGTTCCCGATAGGCAGCCAGATATTCCACCAGGTCCAAACATCCATCAGCTCGTGCACATTTAGTAAGAGAATCGTATACCACTTCCAAGTCAAAGTCGTGTTTTACTTCCTTTTGAAAAGTTGCCATTATTTGTGTGAGATTAATGTTAGCATATATATTACAAATTCATATTCTCTAGTCTAAATTAATCATGATCTTGAATGTTGATTGTACTACCATATGCAGAAGAAAAAAACGAGTATGTAGTTAAAATTCGAATATTATATGACATATTCTTGACAGCACCGAGTTCGTGGATTGCACAATGAAACTAACGGCACTTTTATCATTCCAGCATATATATATAGTACTAGTAAACATAAATGAGTAAACATATAACTGTCATTCACCACTGGTTAAGCGACTTTGAGTTTGAGAATTTAAGAGCCATAATTCCACCTTAAACACATGTAACTGTCGATTATCTAGTCATTACCTATATTCCAATGGGCAACATAATTATTTATGTACGTATTCATCCAAAACATGTAAACAAACTGAGCGTGATCAGAATATCCCGTCAATGTTTACCTATTTAAAAACAAAATTAACGACTTGCTCACTCAGTTCGTTTTTTCATGACTAGCTTTGTTACACATTTTATCGCAGAAATATTGTTATTAGATCTGTTTTATACATGTAGTTTGTAAACGTGACTTCTGAAAATTACGTGTATTATTAGATTTTCATTTAAGTGTGTATGCACTTACAAGGTTGTTTTTCTGTCACGCGATTTAAATGTCCTTTAAGAGCAACGTTCTATTTAATATCGCAATGTTGGCAAGATTAACTAGAGCGTATCTGAGACTATATTTACACTCAGATCACGCCGTTTGGGAAATCCTGTATTCATACTTAGGCTATTAATCTCTGTACGACCTTTACATGTTTGGGAAATCCTGTACTTACAATGAACTTAGATAATAACACAATTAATCTCTTGTATGGGCCATCCTGTGTTTCATGACATCTACGTGCAATTAATCTCTGTATGACCTTTAAAGGCGAATATAATTAAAAAATACTACAGAGGTTTCCGTATATTTCTGTGGATTTGGGCATATTTGAAGATCTGTGGTTTAAGTATTTATACTTATAGTAGTATGATGCTTTACGACTGTTCGTATATATGAAACAAAGCATATTATTAAATGGATAATACCACAAGCAGGTTGCGCAATTCCGCCATGATTCCGCACTCCGTACCTAGATGTTAGGTTTTCTTATTTTCTTATTGCATTTTTAAACAGCAAAATGCATTGCTAAAACACGACTCTGTTTACTATTTGTTTGTTTTTTAAACACCACATTTTGCTACTCTGGAATGTGTCACTAAAATGACATCCTGATTGAAGTTGCTGGGACGGACCTCACGCAACCATATTACATACGGCACGGGGTTGTGTTTTGCACTGTCATACTATTTTCAATGTAATATTCAAGAATGATATCAATTATCCTCTAAATAATTCTTCTTCTAATACATAATGGTGACTGCCTTTGTACATGTATATAGAAAAAATAAGAACAAAGCTTCATACAAAATGGATACCAAACAGCAACAGCAAGAACACAAGTGAAGACTCTTTATTTACAGAGGGAAGCTGTATACGCATACATTAATATTCAGCTATACTGATGCTCTCCTAACATTAAATACTTTATTTACAGAGGGAAACTTTATACGCATACATTCATATTCAGTTATACTGATGCTCTCCTAAGATTAAATACTTTATTTACTGAGGGAACCTGTATGCATACATTCATATTCAGTTATACTGATGCTCTCCGAAGATTAAATACTTTATTTACAGAGGGAACCTGTATACGCATACATTCATATTCAGTTATACTGATGCTCTCCTAAGATTAAATACTTTATTTACAGTGGGAACCTGTTTACGCATACATTCATATTCAGTTATATTGATGCTCTCCTAAGATTAAATACTTTATTTCCAGAGGGAACCTGTATACGCATACATTCATATTCAGTTATACTGATGCTCTCCTAAGATTAAATACTTTATTTACAGAGGGAACCTGTATACGCATACATTCATATTCAGTTATACTGATGCTCTCCTAAGATTAAATACTTTATTTACAGAGGGAACCTGTACGCATACATTCATATTCAGTTATACTGATGCTCTCCTAAGATTAAATACTTTATTTACAGAGGGAACCTGTATACGCATACATTCATATTCCATTATACTGATGCTCTCCTAAGATTAAATACTTTATTTACAGAGGGAACCTGTATACGCGTACATTCATATTCAGTTATACTGATGCTCTCCTAAGATTAAATACTTTATTTACAGAGGGAACCTGTACGCATACTTTAATAGAGGGAACCTGTACGCATACTTTAATATTCAGTTATACTGATGCTCTCCTAAGATTAAATACTTTATTTACAGAGGGAACCTGTACGCATACTTTAATATTCAGTTATACTGATGCTCTCCTTAGATTAAATACTTTATTTACAGAGGGAACCTGTATACGCATACATTCATATTCAGTTATACTGATGCTCTCCTAAGATTAAATACTTTATTTACAGAGGGAACCTTTATACGCATACATTCATATTCAGTTATACTGATGCTCTCCTAAGATTAAGTACTTTATTTACAGAGGGAACCTTTATACGCATACATTCATATTCAGTTATACTGATGCTCTCCTAAGATTAAATACTTTATTTACAGAGGGAACCTGTATACGCATACATTAATAGAGGGAACCTGTACGCATACTTCAATATTCTATATACTGAAGCTCTCCTAAGATTACATACTGTATTTACAGAGGGAACCTGTACGCATACTTTAATATTCAGTTATACTGATGTTCTCCTAAGATTAAATACTTTATTTACAGAGGGAACCTTTACGCATACTGTAATAGAGAGAACCTGTAGGCATACTTTAATATTCAGTTATACTGATGCTCTCCTAAGATTAAATACTTTATTTACAGAGGGAACCTTTACGCATACTTTAATATTCAGTTATACTGATGCTCTCCTAAGATTAAAAACTTAATTTACAGTGGGAACCTTTACGCATACTTTAATATTCAGTTAAACTGATGCTCTCCTAAGATTAAATACTTTATTTACAGAGGGAACCTGTACGCATACTTTAATATTCAGTTATACTAATGCTCTCCTAAGATTAAATAATTTATTTACAGAGGGAACCTGTACGCATACTTTAATATTCAGTTATACTGATGCTCTCCTAAGATTAAATACTTTATTTACAGAGGGAACCTGCATACGCATATATTAATATTCAGTTATACTGATGCTCTCCTAAGATTAAATACTTTATTAACAGAGGGAACCTGTACGCATACATTCATATTCAGTTATACTGATGCTCTCCTAAGATTAAATACTTTATTTACAGAGGGAATCTGTACGCATACTTTCATATTCAGTTATAGTGATGCTCTTTTACGACTAAATACTTTATTTACAGAGGGGAACCTGTACCCATACATTCATATTCAGTTATACTGATGCTCTCCTAAGATTAAATACTTTATTTACAGAGGGAACCTGTATAAGCATACTTTAATATTCAGTTATACTGATGCTCTCCTAAGATTAAATACTTTATTTACAGAGGGAACCTGTACGCATACATTCATATTCAGTTATACTGATGCTCTCTTAAGACTAAATACTTTATTTACAGAGGGATCCTGTATAAGCATACTTTAATATTCCGTTATACTGAAGCTCTCCTAAGATTAAATACTTTATTTACAGAGGGAACCTGTACGCATACATTCATATTCGGTTATACTGATGCTTTCCTAATATTAAATACTTTATTTACAGAGGGAACCTGTACACATACTTTAATATTCAGTTATACTAATGCTCTCCTAAGATTAAATACTTTATTTACAGAGGGAACATGTACGCATACTTTAATATTCAGTTATACTAATGCTCTCCTAAGATTAAATACTTTATTTACAGAGGGAACCTGTACGCATACTTTAATATTCAGTTATACTGATGCTCTCCTAAGATTAAATACTTTATTTACAGAGGGAACCTGTATACGCATATATTAATATTCAGTTATACTGATGCTCTCCTAAGATTAAATACTTTATTTACAGAGGGAACCTTTAGGCATACTTTATAAGAGGGAACCTGTACGCATGCTTTAATATTCAGTTATACTGATGCTCTCCTAAGATTAAATACTTTATTTACTGAGGGAACCAGTACGCACACTTTAATATTCAGTTATACTGATGTTCTCCTAAGATTAAATACTTTATTTATAGAGGGAACCTTTACGCATACTTTAATAGAGAGAACCTGTACGCATACTTTAATATTCAGTTATACTGATGCTCTCCTAAGATTAAATACTTTATTTACAGAGGCAACCTGTATATGCATACATTAATATTCAGTTATACTGATGCTCTCCTAAGATTAAATACTTTATTTACAGAGGGAACCTTTGCGCATACTTTAATATTCAGTTATACTGATGCTCTCCTAAGATTAAATAATTTATTTACAGAGGGAACCTTTACGCATACTTTAAAATTAAGTTATATTGATGCTCTCCTAAGATTAAATAATTTATTTACAGAGGGAACCTGTATACGCGAATATTAATATTCAGTTATACTGATGCTCTCCTAAGATTAAATACTTTATTTACAGAGGGAACCTGTACGCATGCAATCATATTCAGTTATACTGATGCTCTCCTAAGATTAAATACTTTATTTACAGAGGGAACCTGTACGCATACTTTAATATTCAGTTATACTGATGCTCTCCTAAGATTAAATACTTTATTTACAGAGGGAACCTGTACGCATACTTTCATATTCAGTTATACTGATGCTCTACTAAGATTAAATACTTTATTTATAGAGGGAACGTGTACTCATACATTCATACGCATACATTCATATTCAGTTATACTTATGTTCTCCTAAGATTAAATACTTTATTTACAGAGGGAACCTTTATACGCATACTTTCACATTCAGTTATACTGATGCTCTCCTAAGATTAAATACTTTATTTACAGAGGGAACCTGTACGCATACTTTAATATTCAGTTATACTGATGCTCTCCTAAGATTAAATACTTTATTTACAGAGGGAACCTGTACGCATACTTTCACATTCAGTTATACTGATGCTCTCCTAAGATAAAATACTTTATTTACAGAGGGAACCTGTACGCATACATTCATATTCAGTTATACTGATGCTCTCCTAAATTTAAATACTTTATTTACAGAGGGAACCTGTACGCATTCTTTCACATTCAGTTATACTGATGCTCTCCTAAGATTAAATACTTTATTTACAGAGGGAACCTGTACGCATACTTTCACTTTCAGTTATACTGATGCTCTCCTAAGATTAAATACTTTATTTACAGAGGGAACCTGTACGCATACTTTGACATTCAGTTATACTGATGCTCTCCTAAGATTAAATACTTTATTAACAGAGGGAACCTGTACGCATACTTTCATATTCAGTTATACTGATGCTCTCCTAAGACTAAATACTTTATTTACAGAGGGAACCTGTACCCATACATTCATATTCAGTTATACTGATGCTCTCCTTAGATTAAATACTTTATTTACAAAGGGAACCTGTATAAGCATACTTTAATATTCAGTTATACTGATGCTCTCCTAAGATTAAATACTTTATTTACAGAGGGAAACTTTATACGCATACATTCATATTCAGTTATACTGATGCTCTCCTAAGATTAAATACTTTATTTACAGAGGCAACCTGTACGCATATATTCATATTCAGTTATACTGATGCTATCCTAAGATTAAATACTTTATTTACAGAGGCAACCTGTACGCATACTTTAATATTCAGTTATACTAATGCTCTCCTAAGATTAAATACTTTATTTACAGAGGCAACCTGTACGTTTACTTTAATATTCAGTTATACTGATGCTCTCCTAAGATTAAATACTTTATTTACAGAGGGAACCTGTATACGCATATATTAATATTCAGTTATACTGATGTTCTCCTAAGATTAAATACTTTATTTACAGAGGGAACCTTTACGCATACTTTAATAGAGGGAACCTGTACACATACTTTAATATTCAGTTATACTGATGCTCTCCGAAGATTAAATACTTTATTTACAGAGGGAACCAGTACGCATACTTTAATATTCAGTTATACTGATGTTCTCCTAAGATTAAATACTTTATTTACAGAGGGAACCTTTATGCATACTTTAATAGAGAGAACCTGTACGCATAATTTAATATTCAGTTATATTGATGCTCTCCTAAGATTAAATACCTTATTTACAGAGGGAACATGTATACGCATACATTAATATTCAGTTATACCGATGCTCTCCTAAGATTAAATACTTTATTTACAGAGGGAACCTTTGCGCATACTTTAATATTCAGTTATACTGATGCTCTCCTAAGATTAAATACTTTATTTACAGAGGGAACCTTTACGCATACTTTAATATTCAGTTATACTGATGCTCCCCTAAGATTAAATACTTTATTTACAGAGGGAACATGTACGCATACTTTAATAATCAGTTATACTGATGCTCTCCTAAGATTAAATACTTTATTTACAGAGGGAACCTGTACGCATACATTCATATTCAGTTATACTGATGCTCTCCTAAGATTAAATACTTTATTTACAGAGGGAACCTGTACGCATACTTTCACATTCAGTTATACTGATGCTCTCCTAAGATTAAATACTTTATTTACAGAGGGAATATGTACGCATACTTTGACATTCAGTTATACTGATGCTCTCCTAAGATTAAATACTTTATTTACAGAGGGAACCTGTACGCATACTTTCATATTCAGTTATACTGATGCTCTCCTAAGACTAAATACTTTATTTACAGAGGGAACCTGTACCCATACATTCATATTCAGTTATACTGATGCTCTCCTAAGATTAAATACTTTATTTACAGAGGCAACCTGTATAAGCATACTTTAATATTCAGTTATACTGATGCTCTCCTAAGATTAAATACTTTATTTACAGAGGGAACATGTACACATACATTCATATTCAGTTATACTGATGCTCTCCTAAGATTAAATACTGTATTTACAGAGGGAACCTGTACGCATACTTTCACATTCAGTTATACTGATGCTCTCCTAAGATTAAATACTTTATTTACAGAGGGAACCTGTACGCATACATTCATATTCAGTTATACTGATTCTCTCCTAAGATTAAATACTTTATTTACAGAGTGAACCTGTACGCATACTTTAATATTCAGTTATAACGATATTCTCCTAAGATTAAATACTTTATTTACAGAGGGAACCCGTACGCATACTTTAATATTCAGTAATACTGATGCTCTCCTAAGATTAAATACTTTATTTACAGAGTGAATCTTTACGCATACTTTAATATTCAGTTATAATGATGCTCTCCTAAGATTAGATACTTTATTTACAGAGGGAACCTTTACGCATACATTCATATTCAGTTATACTGATGCTCTCCTAAGATTAAATACTTGATTTACAGAGGAAACCTGTATACGCATACAGTAATATTCAGTTATACTGATGCTCTCTTAAGATTAAATACTTTATTTACAGAGGGAACCAGTATACGCATACATTCATATTCAGTTATACTGATGCTCTCCTAAGATTAAATACTTTATTTACAGAGGGAACCTGTATACGCATACAGTAATATGCAGTTATACTGATGCTCTCTTAAGATTAAATACTTTATTTACAGAGGGAACTTGTATACGCATACAGTAATATTCAGTTATACTGATGCTCTCCTAAGATTAGATACTTTATTTACAGAGGGAACCTGTACGCATACATTAATATTCAGTTATACTGATGCTATCCTAAGATTAAAGAGGGAAACCGTATAAGCATACTTTGATATTCAGTGATACTGATTCTCTCCAACACTACAACATGAACATTATATGCAAAACGCAAGACATTGAAAGTAAACAACTGAATATAACATTTTATTGCAGGTGTCAAACAAATGAAATGAAATAAAATAAAGTCAATGCAATAGAAACATAACAATACATTATTTACAAACTATGCGCGTTCAACAACGACTGCTTTGCTAAATAAAAAGCAAACGAATTTAATAAAAATACAGCAGCCTTTAAAATGTCAAAACATAATTAAAATATGGTAGTTTTACTCAAGCTTTCAGTTTCTATTTTCATAAATTAACCTAGAAAAAGGAGAAGAAAAAAGTCAAAAACACATCATTCATAAATATCTTTTGAAAGGATATCATATCAAACATATAATAAAACAGGAACTTGGCTACATCATCTGCATGACAATATAATTCAACAAATCGTTTAAATCACAATAAAGCACAACTAAAGCGCCATTTTCAAATTATTATCTCTAGTTTGAGAGAATCTAGAAACAGTCACAAACTACAGCCATTAACAAACTACGCCAATTCACAAACTACACCCCGTCACAAACTATGCCCATCCACAAACTAAGCTCACTCACAAATACGCCCATTCACAAACTACGCTCATTCACAAATACGCCAATTCACAAACTACGACCATTAACAAACTACACTCATTCACAAACTACTCACATTCACAGACTACGCCCATTCACAAACTACACCCCGTCACAAACTATGCTCATTCACATACGCTTTTTCACAAACTACGTCCATTCACAAACTACGCCCATTCACAAACTATACGTATTCACTAACTACTTCTATTCACAAACTACGCTCATTCCTAAACTACGCTCACTGACAAACTACGCCCATTCACAAACTACGCTCATTCACAAACTACGCATATTCACATATTATGCCCATTTACAAACTATGCTCATTCACAGACTACGCCCATTCGCAGACTACGTCCATTTACAAACTACATCCAGTCACAAACTACGCCCAGTCACAAACTACGTCCATTCACAGGATACGTCCAATCACAAACTACGATCATTCACAAACTACGACCAGTCACAAATTACTCACATTCACAAACTACTACCATTTACAAACTACATCCAGTCACAAACTACGCTCATTCACAAACTACGTCCAGTCACAAACTACACCCATTTACAAACTACGTCCATTCTCAGATTACGACCGTTCACAAACTACGACAATTTACAAACTATGTCCATTTACAAATACGTCCAATTACAAACTACGTCCAGTCACAAACTACGTCTCTTCAAACACTACGTCCATTCACAGACTACGACCATTTACAAACTGTGACCAGTGACAGACTACGTCCATTTACAAACTACGCCCATTCCATACTACATTCATTGACAAACAACACCCAGTAAAAAACTACGTCGAGTCACAAACTACGACCATTTACAATCTACGACCATTCACAAGCTACGCCCATTCACAAACTACGACCATTCATAAACTACGACCATTCACAAACTACGTCCATTCACACACTAAGACCATTCACAAACTACGTCCATTCACAAACTACGACCATTCACAAACTACGTCCATTCACAAACTGCGTCCATTTACAAACTACGCCCATTTACCAACTACGTCCAGTCACAGACTACGTCCATTTACAAACAATGACCATTCACAAACTACACCCAGTCACAAACTACGTCCACTCATAAACTACATCCATTCACAGACTACGTCCATTCACAAACTATGTCCATTCACAAACTAAGTTCCTTCACAGACTACGTCCATTCGCAAACTATGACCATTTACAAACTACGTCCATTTACAACCTGCACCCAGTCACAAACTACCTCCATTTACAAACTACGTCCATTCACAGACTACACCCATTCACAAACTATGCCAGTTCGTAAACTACGTCCATTCACAAACTGTGCCCAGTCACAACTTACGCCTATTTAATTTGGAATATAAAACATTTTTTAAACTACACACTTCACAGTATGTAAACTCAGCTGTATCCCTTCCGGAAGCTGGGAGGCTTTTATCGAGAGAGCTTCAATTTTGTCAATCTCCACGCAGAGTTATCGTTCCTTGCACTCACATATATCAAATGAGGAACGAGTGCACTCTGGGTAGAGATTGCAATTTTGTACGATTCCGGGTAACACCGACACCGTTTTCGGTGAGTTTACCTTTATTCCTTTCTATGATGGTGTAAAACAACGATATTTCACTTTGTCGGTAAAATACCATTAGCACTGTACATATGATTATCCGTGTACAGAATTAAAACAACCCTAAAATAAACAAACAATCCTCGCCCTCAGTGAGAAAACACGGATAGGTAATGCATACAGTAAATGTGCAGCGAGTCACACACCGGCAAACTGCACAGAAGCAGTACTTCGACCATTTGTTTGGTTAAATGTGAATATCTTTCATGGGAACACTATCTTTTTTACAATCTGCATTCATTCCTCTAATTATTTATCGTATAAGTATTCCGTGAGGTAAATAACACTATTCTACCAAATGTTTTTAAGTTTATTTGGTATCTGTAAAATCCAGAATAACTTTGTAGACGTATTTCGGTCATTTTCTTTTTGTAACGCCCTTGATGTGGTGGAGGTACTCTAAAACGAAGTAACGTCCGCATATTTCAGCATTTGTTAGCTACCCATATAACGATTACATTGGATATACTGGAAATGCTCTTTGCCTGGTTTACGTTCTTACAAATGTAGACTAAGCTGTCATAGACACGAACATGCCTACTGCTTGTTAGTAAAAATGTTCTGAAGCATTTCTTATGAACGATAATAACTAGTCAGTTGTTGTCTTGCGTTTTCGAAGTAGAAAAAAGAAGCATATACGCGGTGGTTTTTCATCGGCGACGGCGATGTTAGGTTTATGCGTTTAGCTCTGTTTCTCAGTGTCTAAGTAATATGCAGTTAATTGTCGGAGCGTGATTGATTACGTAATTAACGGAGAGTAACGTAATGCAGTCGAACGAAGGTTCCGATGATTCGTGCAGTAGAATAATCAAGCTTGGTTCATATTTGTATAAGGTGTACAGAGGCGTAGCATGGCATACTCCCTTACTTACGGGAGTAACTTTGAAAAATAAAAATAAATAAAAATAAGAAACCAAAAAAGTTGAAAAATGCAATAAAAATAAGAGGGGCGAGCGGGGTAAGGGTGAAAATTACCAATTTAAGCTTCGCACCTCGTTTTAGGAGTATATTGAAAACAGACCACGCTACGCCCCTGATGCAGCTCAAAGCTATATAGACTAGACCAACACATGATTGACCAACGCTGTTTCGGTTAAATTGTTGATATGTATAAATGAATTGAAGATGAACGAAATTGTCGGAAACCTGTGCTATGTCAAGTCAATATATTCAAACCTAGTTAAAATAACGAAGTAAAGTTGAAAACTGTATTTAAATATATGCCAGCATATTTAAAGTCAAAATGATACCGAATCAATAAATTAAGAGGGTAATTTTAGTGATTTATAAAGATTTCAAGATTGCCATGTGTCCCTTTAAAAAACGTATTTGTTTTCTCACAGGCCTAGTGGACATTTTGAAATTAAGTACCTACCTACCTACTTACCTGCCTGCCTGCCTGCCTGCCTGCCTTTCCTCTGCCCTGCCCTGCCCTGCCCTGCCTACATACTTACCTACCTAGTATACGCCTGCAATTTACTATATTATGTACATATTGGTTCTATCGATTGTTTTAGACTATTTCATACTCTTCCACTCATAATTTCTACATAAAAATACGAATATATTTGTAAGTATAACAACAGTTTACTATTGAATTGCTCAAGAGCAGTCAGCAACTATTATATATATCTACATATTTTTTATTAGTTATATCACCTTCCCTTTACTACGTATATAGGCCAGTGTCCTAGACTGTAATCTGGGTGTCCGGGAACCGTATACATAGCCACTGCCTTTTATTTAATTTCTAAATCACAATATTCATTCTCTATTTATTTCAGTCTGAACATGAGAGAACATGAGAAAAATATCGAAATTATCGTTATATAAAAGGTATAACTTGCCTCTCTCAAAAAGAGCATTAACAAACAGAAAGCGAATTGTGACACCAGACAAATCAAATTTAGACGTAAAGACACTATTTAAATCACCTACACAATCACCAAGTAGAGTATTTACACCAAAAATCAGTACAAAAAAGGGAAATTTAAACAATATCAAGTTGTGAAAAGAAGTTAAGGGTTTCTTCGCCAAATTCATTACGAAAAGCAACGTATGATAATGAATCATTGATTACAATTAAAGACACTGAAAGTACTGACTCACGGATACATGAAAATGTGTACGAAGAGGAAGAATTTGAATTGTTTTTTCAAAAACTATGTCTACCTCCTATCATTCAATCCCTACCATGTGACTAAATCTGCGATTACGTCATAATTTGTCACATGACCAAAGCTATTAAAATCAACAACGTGACTTGACACCACTAATGATATGAGGTGCTGCTGATTGAGTGGTAAAACATGGAATGAAACACCGCTTACTTTACAAATTGTTAATGAATTTAGGTTAGTACTTTAATTTTAGGTAGGTTGTTTAGAGGCCTGGAGATTCTGGAAAGTGATGGTATGCACAAACGCTAAACTGTAACCCTGTGGGAAACGCAATGGTGGAGTTCATTTGAATGTTTTGACGGTAGGGTGATATGCCAATATTAACCTTGTATTCTATATAATGTTAAGCAAAACATACGTTGTGTTTATTGAATTATTATTGAGTACATATTTATCTTTTTTTAAGTTAAATCTTTTATATTTTTAACTCTTGTAATTTGCTGAGACACTTACAGAGCTTGTATGAATATACAAGGAATGACAATTCTGGGTAGAGAATCACCATCATTTTAATATATACAATTTTATACAAAATAAAAAACAAAAACGGATATATAGCTAACACTGTTGGGCTACGAGTAATTTTTAGATAATTTGGCGCAGAAATTACAAGAATTTTGATAAAAGTAAACGGCGGTAGAAACAATCGAGTTAACACCAAAATTAACATATTGCAGTTAAGTAAATGGCCAATAAATGTCAATGTGTTGGTCACTAGTCTAAAGCTTTGAATTGTTCAGAGAGCCGCCGTGGCCGAGCGGTTAGAGCGTTCGACTACGGAGCAACTGATGGTCGCGTGTTCGAGCTTCGGTCGGGGGCAAGTGAATGAAAAACTCGCAGTCGCCCAGCAGTGATCAATGGGTACCTGAATGAATTCATCAAATGTTCAGGCAGTGAAAGGATGTATTGGATCCGCCTTTCACATGCGTTGACATTGACAAAGTGGGCCACTGTCCACCAGGTTACGGAATACCGTTACATTTTTACCAATTATACAAATATCAGGCAAGCTTGGTTGTTCTATGGAATATTCTTAAAGTGAAACAGAGAAAAATGCATAAACTTAACGTTGATGCCTTCATTGCCGTCGTCGATGAAAACCCCCACATATATGCCAATTGTATTACTTCGTAAAGGCGATACAACAACTGAATCGTTCATAAGAAATGCTCCAGAACATGTTCACTAAAAGCAGTAGGCTTGTTCGTGTCTATGACATTTTAAGAACGTAAACAAGGGAGAGAGCATTTCCAGTGAATCCAGTTTAAGCGTTAAAAGGGTAAGCTAGCAAATGCCGAAACATGCGGACGATAAAGACGTGTGTGTCTGCTTGAAAAATGAAGAAAAAGAGGTTCTTTAAAATGCTACCTGACATGAAGCGTTACTTCGTTTAAGCGTACCTCCACCACATCAGGGCCGTTACAAAAAAAAAGAGATCGAAATACGTATACAAAGTCATTCTGGATTTTACAGATACCGAATAAACTTGAAAACATTGGGTAGGATAGTGTTCTTTACCTCAAGGAATACTGTACAACGCGATTTAGTGCATCTGATCGGTTAACTTTTGAATTTATCTGTGCAATTTATTGTGTTTGGGTAGAAAAAGTCATAATTTCATGGCATGTTTAAAACAACGACAAACGTTAAGACAAAACAACGTTCAGGCGAATGTTCAAAAATATATGGACCACATCTTGCGCTATGTCACACTTCTGGAATATATAAATAAGAACAAACAAATAATCATTTTTAGCTCGACTATTCGAAGAATAAGAGAGCTTATGTAATCACACCGGCGTCGGCGTCGGCGTTGGCGTCGGCGTCCCACAACAAGGTTTGCGTGTAAGCTGTGTTTACAAGTCTATATCTCTTACATTTCTTATCCTAGCACAAATAAATTTGTTCATGGGCTTCCTTATAGCATTATCTTAAGGGCTGCATAAGCAATTTTGGTTCCTGTAACCCATGTTCTCCCATGGAACCCAATTATAATAGCCCATAAAATGTGCCCCATTTCACATCAAATTTTGTGTGTAAGCTATGTTTACAAGTCTATATCTCTTACAATTCTTACCCTAGCACAACCAAATTTGGCCATTAGCTTCCTTATAGCATTATCGTAAGGGCTGCTTAAGTATTTTTGTTTCCTGTAACCCCGTTGCTCCCATGAAACCCAAAGTCTGATAGCCCTTAAAATATGTCTGTTTCACATCAAATTTTGCGTGTAAGCTGTTGTTACAGGTCTATATCTCTTACATTTCTTGTCCTAGCTGAACTAAATTTTGGAATTGGTTTCCTTATAGTATGTTGTAAAGGGTTGGATAAGTAATTTTGTCTTCTGCAAATTCTGGGCTCCCATGGAACCCAAATTGTGATGGCCCATAAAATGTGCAATAAAGGCAGATCTAGGTTTCCATGTAAGCATGTATATATCTATAATTTTGGTTTGGGATTTGTTTTAGCATTATGCATCTTATTACTTCACCCATATTGGGGCATGGGATCCCTCCTCCCCCACTACCATCCCCTCCGCCCCCACTCCCCCCCCCACTTTTTTTTTTACCTATTTCTGTGTTGTTTTAGTCAATTCTTACACATATATGTTGCAACCATCCCTGCCCCCCCCCCCACACACACACACCCCGCCTCTCCCCCTCCCCACCAGACTTGAAACTTTTTTTTTTTTTTTACATATTTCTTTGTTGTTTTAGTCAATTCTTACACATATATGTTGCCCCCTCCCCCCACAACCCACTCCCGCCTCTCTTCCTCACTCCACCCCACCCCACCCCCACTTGAAAATCTAATTAATATTATTTTTTTACATATTTCTGTGTTGTTTTAGTCAATTCTTACACATATATGTTGCAACCCTCCCCATCATCACACACCATGCGTCTCCCCCTTACCCCCACCCCCACTTGATTTTTTTTTTTTATATATTTCTTTGTTGTTTTAGTCAATTCTTACACATAGATCCATATGTTGCCCCCTCCCCCCAACCCACTCCCGCTTCTCACCCCGCTCCCTCCCCCACCCCACCCCCACTTGAAAATCAAATTGTTTATTTTTGTTTTACATATTTCTGTGTTGTTTTAGTCAATTCTTACACATATATGTTGCAACCCTCCCCGCCCCCCCCCCCCCCCACCCCCGCCTCTCAACCCCCTCCCACACTTGAAACTTTTTTTTTTTTACATATTTCTTTGTTGTTTTAGTCAATTTTTACACGTATATATGTTGCCCCCTTCCCCCCGCCCCCAACCCATTCCAGCCTCTTCCCCGCTCCCCCACACCCCACCCCCACTTGAAACTATATTCTTTTTTTACATATTTCTGTGTTGCTTTTGTCAATTCTTAAACATGTTGCCCCCTTCCTCCCCCCAGCTTCCCTCCCCCGCCACTCCCACCCCATCCCCCCCACGTGCCCCAACCACACACTCGAAACTAGATATTTATTTTTTTTTACATATTTCTGTGTTTTTTTGTCAATTCTTACACATAGCTTCTTACACATAATGTTGCTTCCTCCCCCACACCCCCTGCTTCTCTCCCCGCCCCCACTCCCTCCCCCCACACTCGAAACTCATTTTTGTGTGTTTTTTTACATATGTCTGTGTTGTTTTGGTCAATTCTTACACATACCTGTGATGCCCACCACCCCCACCCCCACCCCCACCCCCACCCCCACCCCCACACCTCCACCCCACGCCCACGCTCGAATCGAATATTTTTATTTAATGTCTATTGTTTTTTTTTACATATATCTGTGTTGTTTTGTTAATTTCTTACACAGCTTCTTACACATATATGTTGCCCTCTCCACCCCCTCCCACACACACACTCTGTGTAGTTTTGGTCAATTCTTACACATAGTTATGTTGTGCTCCCAACCTCACCCACATTGTTGTAGCCTTGTTTTCTGATGGTATATACTAGCTATAAATTTATTATTCTCTGAAAAATCGAATACAATCTCTACAAAATGGCAGTCCTCTCGTTAAAGCATCCCAGCTTCCGGAAGGGATACACCTGAGTTTACATACTGTGCTACTGTATAACCAGCTTCGGGAATGGATACACCTGAGTTTACATACTGTGGCTACTGTATAACCAGCTTCCGGAAGGGATACACCCGAGTTTACATACTGTGGCTACTGTATAACCAGCTTCCGGAAGGGATACACCCGAGTTTACATACTGTTGCTACTGTATAACCAGCTTCCGGAAGGGATACACCCGAGTTAACATACTGTGGCTACTGTATAACCAGCTTCCGGAAGGGATACACCCGAGTTTACATACTGTGGCTACTCAGTACTGTATAACCAGCTTCCGGAAGGGATACACCCGAGTTTACATACTGTGGCTACTGTATAACCAGCTTCCGGAAGGGATACACCCGAGTTTACATACTGTGGCTACTGTATAACCAGCTTCGGGAATGGATACACCTGAGTTTACATACTGTGGCTACTGTATAACCAGCTTCCGGAAGGGATACACCCGAGTTTACATACTGTGGCTACTGTATAACCAGCTTCCGGAAGGGATACACCCGAGTTTACATACTGTTGCTACTGTATAACCAGCTTCCGGAAGGGATACACCCGAGTTAACATACTGTGGCTCTGTATAACCAGCTTCCGGAAGGATACACCCGAGTTTACATACTGTGGCTACTGTATAACCAGCTTCCGGAAGGGATACACCTGAGTTTACACCCGAGTTTACATACTGTGGCTACTGTATAACCAGCTTCCGGAAGGGATACACCCGAGTTTACATACTGCGGCTACTGTATAACCAGCTTCCGGAAGGGATACACCCGAGTTTACATACTGCGGCTACTGTATAACCAGCTTCCGGAAGGGATACACCCGAGTTTACATACTGTTGCTACTGTATAACCAGCTTCCGGAAGGGATACACCCGAGTTTACATACTGTGGCTACTGTATAACCAGCTTCCGGAAGGGATACACCCGAGTTTACATACTGCGGCTACTGTATAACCAGCTTCCGGAAGGGATACACCCGAGTTTACATACTGCGGCTACTGCATAACCAGCTTTCGGAAGGGATACACCCGAGTTAACATACTGTGGCTACTGCATAACCAGCTTCCAGAAGGGATACACCCGAGTTTACATACTGTGCACTATATACGTATTAGTTCTTATGCCGTCACTGTGTCAGTCCACGTTCTCCATTTTCAGTCGGACCCATTCGTTACGTTTTTTTTCACTTTTGGAAACACTTGCAATATGCGAAATCAAACACGTTAAGAGATCTAATTACTTCATATTTAATGAATTAAAGTACTGATATTCTCTGCCGTTTTCAGAGACCCTTTTTTTCTTTATAAATTTTGTCATTTTAAATTGCTTTGCTCAAAGCCTTTTTAACGAATTTTATATTTTATGCTACGTTCATTTACAAAACTACACACAGTCACATACTACGTCGAGTCACAAACTACGCCCATTCACAAATAACGACCATTTACAAGCTACGACCATTCACAAACTACGCCCCTTCACAAACTACGACCATCCATTCACAAACTACGACCATCCATTCACAAACTACGACCATTCACAAACTAATCCATTCACAAACTACGACCATTAACAAACTACGACCATTCACAAACTACCTCCATTCACAAACTACGACCATTCACAAACTACGTCCATTTACAAACTACGACCATTCACAAACTACGTCCAGTCACAAACTACATCCATTCACAGACTACGTCCATTCACAAACTATGTCCATTCACAGACTACGTCCATTCGCAAACTACGACCATTCACAAACTGCGACCATTTACAAACTACGTCCATTTACAAACTGCACCCAGTTCACAAACTATGTCCATTCACAGACTACACCCAATCGCAAGCTATGCCCATTCATAAACTACGCCCATTGATAAACTATGCCTAGTCACAACTTACGCCTATTTAATTTGGAATATAAAACATTTTTTAACTACACACTATATACGTGTTAGTTCCTTTTCTGTCACTGTGTCAGTCCACGTTCTCCATTTCCAGTCGAACACATTCGTTACCGTTTTTTCACTTTTGGAAACACTTGCAATATGCGAAATCAAACACTTTAAGAGATCTAATTACTTCATATTTCATGAATTAAAGTACAGATATCTAATCAGAGTATTCTCTGCCGTGTCCAGAGACCTTTTTTCTTATCAATTTGTCATTTTATATAGCTTTGCTCAAAGCCGTTTAACGAATTTTACATTTTATGCAGACAGATTTGTAAAAAGCTATATAAAATGTCAGCACCGTTAAAACACGAAGGCTCGAATTAAGTGATACCCTGTTCTGCATGTTGGGTAGTAAGCTAAGCGGTACGGACGTTAAGTAGAAGCGTTCCGGATGTACCTTTTATAAAGCTGAAAAACTTCGTCAAGCATCCCCACAAACCATCAAACACGTGATGCGAATTCCTAAATGTGCGACAACTGCATCACGATGGTTGAAAAGTAACGTCTGCATTAAGTTACATTCTTGTGGACATGTGGAGCTTACACGCTATACTTTAAATGATACCAACTCATTAATATATGAACATGCTATAACTACAGTTATTTATGGTAGTTTGCATGTAGCATACATTATTTAAGCAAAACTAAATGAATATCCATGACACTTGGATCGCAATTGGCTCCACACTGGGCCTATTTTGTCCCGACCAACTTAAGTTACTAACTAGTACTTTTGCATGTCCCTACGATGCGACCACATGCCACATGACAGTGTAGATTCCAAACCATTTGGTCATCAGGTGTATTTATCATGCAACGAATGTTTCTAAGTACTATGCAGCTACTTCCTACTATCCGAAACTGCTGTATTATGCTAGTTGGGTACACGTGCACTTAAAGCGTCATGTATCAACCATTTGAACTACATATATACCCATGTATGTTGTATACTTATCAATTTAGGACTGCAATGCATTATCAAAGTAAAGTATTTTGCATTTATTATCGATATAATTTATTTAACGGCCGAAAATATTTTTTGCCAAAGTTACTTCCCTTGACAAAACATCCTCCATTTGTATTTTGACCGCAGCAGACGTGAGTTGTTGTTTACATTATCGTTTTCACGTAAATTATGTTATTTAAAACAGTTTGCATGATAAAAAAGTACATGTTTAGTAACTTAGAACTTCAGTTGTATTTTGGCTCGTGTCGAAAAGTATAATCACTTTTCTTACACTCGCCAAAATACAGCTGAAATTCTAAGTTACTAACCATGTACTCAGTAGAGCTACTTTTTACATCACAGAAACTGGAGTACATACTAGTAAAATAGTGTTCGACACTGTACCAGTCCACTAAGATAACACATAAACTGTAAACAATATTCAAAAGAAAAAGGAAACTCAAATGCTTTCTGTGACCTTCTACTAAATTGTTATGATATATAAAATGTAATCAATACGTTTACGTAAAAATGTCAGAATTAGATGTGTATTAGAACGGATATTACCGTGATACCATAGAACCCTTGATATCATAGGAAGCCAGTTAGTTGTTAGAGTTTCTCATTCAACCATGTGAAGTAATATATTGAGTAGTGTAAGTCGGTAATATATTAATCTTACAAGGTGCGTACCTTGCTGCTTGATTTATTTTGCATTCCTAAACTCTACCGAGGATGTATTTTGAATCAAGATATTCGGTTAGTTTGGATTAAACAATTTAATACTTGTAATCCCAACAATGCTACACATAGGAAGATAGTATCAAGGTCGTTACACCCCCGTAATGACCATTGACACATAATTAAATATCCACTGACCGGTCCGCTTTGTCGGCTTTGTCCACTTAGACATCTTCGGAAGGACATGCAATTAACAACAGTGGTAATGTCGATGATTCAATGCATCACTCGTCTACTCATCCGCCTACGCAGGGTATGTTTATTACACAGAGTAGATAGTCTACCTGCGTGTAATGAAATTCCGCAAAAGTACAATAAACGTATTTTATAAGTAGCTTAAATGCGACAATATATAACACGTTAACGTGTTTTATCGTGTGTATACTTACATTCAAATGAGGAGATTCACCTAACGGGTAATGAGTAAAACTTTCTTTATTTCCATCTATACGTTATATGTTATTCTTTCTTAAAATGCTAACTAACTTGCGCAAATGTAAACATTCACAGTTAGTGTTTCATATTAATATATGTGTATGTTATATAAAGCGGACAAACTGCAGAAATTAGTAAATGTCTGTTTTATTTTATTATTATGTCGTTATCTGTGTTATGTTGCGATTATTCTACGTAACAGCTAGTCATGTGTATTTGTTTTCAGATAAATAAACCAACACTTCATCCTAACTGAGAAATCCAGTGAATGAGAAAATAAGAACTGATGACGTGTAAACATTGATGACGTCATGGTTGCGAGTAATTGTGTAGTCCATGGGGATATTTGAAATGGAGCAAATGTATATGGAATGATTATTCGTGTAAATAATAGTTTACCAAAAATTAACGGAATAACAATGTAAACTACATTTTACATATGCAAATACATACTTGGAACTAGATGTAGTGTTCTGTAATGTCGATATATTAAAAAAAATACTGGATTATCCGATATAAACGAATAAAAACGTCAACTAATAGACTTTCACGCATACAACAGAAAATAGCATTATCACAGTTCAGAGTTACAACTGTTTCCAGGTTAAACTAAGCGTTATGCTACTACCGAACGATGTTAAGAAACTGGCTGTGGGACTTACATTATCAAATGTTTATTAACAATAGCAGAATTAATCCTTTCACTGCCACAGTCAAAACAGTGATTTTACGACCAGTGTAGGCCCAGAGAAACAATTTTACATTGTTCGTCACTCAGTTAGAAGGTTTTCCATAACACTTTATATATACACTATTACCGGAATGTTTGAATTAATTGTAGGCAGTTGTCATTTGAAAACTGCACAAGGAACAACATACAAACCAATAGTAAACACATTTGGAGATTCCCGATACGCACTGTATATTTAATGAGTCGACTGGTGGATCCAATATCAGTTTTTAACAATGAACGTAAACACATTTTTTGATATTAACATAATATGCATAATAAAATGGCAACAAATAGCGTCAGAAATACATTTGCAGTAGTTATATGTTTGTAAGCTTAGAACAAACCCATTTATGCTGAGAGGGTCGTGAACCTATTAAACACACATACCAAGAGCCGTATATAATGAGTACACTATGCAGGTGAACTAGGCTATACAACTTCAAACTCTAGTGTAAATATTAATGAATAAAAATGGGTTTTCAGCGATATTTGACATGACTCTAGCATACTATGTGATATTTGATTAGTGTGGTGCGTTTTTGACGTATTAGACGACACATTCGTGATGTTTTAATTTTCTGTTGTTATTGTTTTAAGGAAGTTGAGATATTCTTGATAGTAATAAGGTGACTTCCTAATTTATTGTGTGTTAGCGAAGTTATTAAAAGACAAATAACGGATAGTCTAAATATATTAAAACAGGAGACAACACATTTTAACAAGGACATGGATCTTTCTATTGGGGAAACATTTTAAAATTTGGAAATAAAAAATGGATATTATATTGTAAATAGATGAGTACACGTTTGATCAAAACGAATGAGAAGAAGATTTGTATAATGTCCTCTGAAGGAATT